>JAPVCE010000034.1:2836126-2947551 GCA_029606265.1 Paecilomyces dactylethromorphus
CAGATATTTTCTGGGACGTTATATATCGATAGGCTAAAATTGCTAGATGCTTGAATTATCTAGCAAGCTCAGGCTATTTATCTCTATGAGCGGGACAACTCTCGCTTAGGCAGGCGTGAGTGAATTCCACCAGAAGCACCCCAGGGGTAAAGGATTCTCCTAGAAGCCATTCACAGTTCTCTCCAGGCACCCAGCTTGCATTCCTGAAAGTCGGAAAATTCATCTTCGAAACCGTATGCTTTTATTTCTATAAGTCCTCAGTACCTGTATTAAGAATAAATAGTAGAGTCATGGTAATCTTACCTTGCCTTTGATGCCTTCTTAGAAGTAGCTCGAGATTTCGTAACGTAACCCCTCAAGATCACGGTCGGAAAGCAACCTCTCCAGCGGCTCCAGGTCGAGCTTACCGAAGAAATGTCGGTTCGACTACGTAGTATAAATAAAAAAAATGTGGACGGGGTTGTCCAATTCTGGAGCACGGAAGCATAGCGACTATATTTGCCTATATAAAGTGGTTCAGATAATCGTTAGTTGCTTTCTTGAATCTAGAATCCGGGGAAGGGGTTGAACCCATATTTAACCTCTAATTAGGACAAAGAGGATAGATTTTAAGGATCTGGTAGATTCCATAGTAATCAAGAATCTGGATCGAAGAGTGATTTGATAGGTCATATGCGGGTAAGCTTCTGGTGCCGATAGAGACGACTGCGGCTTGTAAATTGGAAGGGTAGCTGCAGCAGCACGTTTTCATTTGAGGGGAAGTCCCCTCTAGATGATGTAGAGCATGACGTAATTAGGGAGCTCCATAGTTACTTCACCGTGTGTACTGTAGGTACCTAGTAGTTCCTGGGTACCTAACCGTCACCGCGTTCGGGTATCTAGTTTAGGAAACCCGG
Organism: Paecilomyces dactylethromorphus; assembly: GCA_029606265.1. Taxonomy (NCBI): domain Eukaryota; kingdom Fungi; phylum Ascomycota; class Eurotiomycetes; order Eurotiales; family Thermoascaceae; genus Paecilomyces; species Paecilomyces dactylethromorphus. The sequence continues at coordinate 2,837,023 of JAPVCE010000034.1, forward strand.
ATGGGTAGTAGTCATGAATGCACAGAACTAGAGCAACAGCTTAGGAGATGGGTTAGATATGGGAGTTAGACCCCCACTCCTAATGGATTGGCTCCTCGATCTGACTGGCTGGTCTGTTTGTAAGCTTCTTATTGAAGTGATACATTTTGAGATGAAGAGATGATAAGAACGAAGAGAGCAATGGATGAAAAAGAAAAATAAGAAAATATAATTCCGGGAAGAAGATTTAACGCTGCGGAGACTTGTTAGATATCTATAGAGTTTGCTTAGATTATGCTTGTTTTTAGTTTAGTCCTTCGAGACTAAGGGTTTAGATTACTGCTCATACTGACTATCATGTATGTTATATTGAGGCTCCAGAATTATGGTGTAAATAGACCCGAAAATTTATTTGATTATAGATCATTATTTTATCCTCCTCACTTTTCCCAGTCTTGCTCTAGCTCTGATGACTCCTGAGCGAGAGTGGGAGGCAATAATCATTGACTACTCGCGGTTGTATTCTCCGCGGATAATTTCGAGCATCTTCTCTCCCTTGGGCGCTGTCGTCAAATTCTCGTATCCGTCATGCGAGACGAGAATGTCATCTTCGATGCGCACGCCCCCAATTGGGATGTACCTCGCGGCCACGTCGAAGTTGATGTATTTGGCATACGGTTGCTCCTTGGCGTTCTGCAGGGCAAGGCGCGAGAAATAGATACCAGGCTCTACGGTGACTACCATGCCGACTTCCAATGAAGGAGCGGAAAATGTGCATGGAGAATGGCTTGTTGGAGGAACCAAAACTGAGTATTCCTCCTGGTCGTCTGAGGCTGCCATGATGGACTCTCCAGAAACATCATGGACCTCGAGTCCGACATGATGACCCAATCCATGGGGAAAGAAGACTCTCGAGGTTCCGGATTTACGGATCTCTTCCGTCGAGCCACCCCTGAGGATACCCAGCTCGAGCAGTCCTTCAATGGCTATGACGTGGGCCAGTATGTGTAAATCTAAGAATCGGACACCCTTTCGGATGCGTTTAATGCACCCCTCTTGCATCCTCTCGACGATACGGTAGGTATCCCTGGCTTCATCACTAGGCCAGCGGCCCTGAAGGGGAAAGGTCCTAGTCACATCACTAGCATAGCAATTCCATTCCGCACCAGCATCCAGACAAACCAACTGCCTGTCTGCAAGCGGCTCGTTGTTCTTCATATAGTGAAGCGTGGCTGCATTTTCGCCCGATGCTGCAATGATCCCGTATGCCTGGTTCTTCGCCCCATGAGAAATAGAGGTGTCAAGGAATATGCCCTCGATCTGGGCCTCATTGGTCATCTTGCTGATAAACCGCAAAACTTGAGTGTGAGCCAACTCCGAGATCTTATTGGCACGCTTGATCAGCTCGATTTCATGTTCATCCTTGACACCACGGCAGGTATCAATTGCCGGCTGCAGCTGTTCGATATCAAAACGAAGGCTAGTCGCCGTCGTCGAGGGCTGTTGCGACGCATGGAGAATATAGATCGGGTATTCTTTGTTATTTTCGAGGGCCCAGCGGTCGATATCATCTGAGAGGGAAGCGTAATATCGTGCTTGATCCACGTCGTACCTACGCCAAACTCAGCAAAACCGTTCTATCAGACGATCCGCAGCCACGAGACTTACCTCTCCTGTGCATCCTCCACCGTGAGGGTTGGGCCCATCCATATCGCTTGACGCAGATCAAAATTAGGAACGTACAGAATCAAGAGGTCACGAGCGATATCGTAGGTGAGATAACAGTCTGCTTCATCGACACCGCTGAGATAGTAGAAATAGCGTCTCTGGTGGAAGGGGGTGTTCTGGTCGGAGTCATCCAGATACGTCGTGGGCATTCCCGCCAGATAGATAAGGCCATGGGAGACACCTAACCGGGCCGCGACCCTGCGAGCATGTTGCTTGGCTGCATCGCACGTTGTCAGTCAGTCCATTCGCATGGTCACTCAGACGCGCTTCAACAAAACGTGGCCCTTGGAACCTTCCACGGGACGTGTACTCAGTTGACGACGCAGGGTGGAATCGATACTGAGACACTGCAATGCGGCGGAGGAGATCTGCGAACTAACCAGGGTACTTGTCACAGTTGGCGCCCGGGAGATCCAAATGGATGTGGGAATGTTGGATCTGGCGGAAGTCGACCTGCGACTGAAGCTCTTCGTGAAGACCTGTGAGGGAGAACGCATCCCTCGAAGGAGCGCGCAATGTCTGTGATCGCATGTTGGGTGCAGCGAGGTCAGGAAACCAAACTCATGACGCAAGGAGGCACGAGGGCCGGCTAAGGGAGAGCAGATAATCGCGTGCCGGCGAAGGGCGATGGAATTCGGCATAGTGTCGCCAGAAGCAACTTAACTTACTTGCCTCTAGCCGTTTAGCAGTCTGGTTACTAGATCGGGGGACCTGACATGGACCGTCGCAGCCTAGCGGGGCTGAGGCTTCATCGCATCCCTTTATCAGGGTCCGGTTTAATGTGTCTGCCTTGCTTGGAGGATTCGTAGTGAAGAGCGCGCGATAAACACGAAAAAGAACGAGGGAATTGCTGTTCTCGTCGGCTCAGTCATGATCTCGTCAGGCTTATTAGAGCGACGATTCGACGGCGGCTCCACTGAACACAGCGCCTCTCCGTGTCTTCTCCGGATGCGAAACCAAAAAAGACGCTCGGGACGCTCCAGTCTCGTCTAGCCAGCGAAGACACAGTCTGACCCCCCACCGCTCCCGGGTTTCGTCTTGCCTCCCAAGCCTTCTTCCCGAACAGCCTCAACTGGCGATTCTTCCCCCATCTTCTTTGCATCTCATCAATCTCGCCATCCTCCATCGTCCGTCCTTGCTTTCCGTTCCCTCGATTCGATAAAAGTTGGTCGTCGGTTGTCTCTGCTTCATTGTCCACGCATCTGCTTTCGAGAATTCACATTGCTTCATGAACGATGCGGGCATATGAGGCATCGGGCCTCAGTCCTGGAGGCCCTTCTCTAGGGCAGATGGCGTCACTGCACGGCTTCACCACAATCACTCGTCCAGCCCCCACGTCTGCATCTTATCCAGATCGCGATGTGCATCATGTCTCGCAGGCGGATCTGTCCGCTCATCAACCGATGAAACATTCCGTAAATGTTGCCAGTCTCGGCGACAATGCCGGGTCGACCGGGAAGGGTATCCTGATCGGCATCTTGTCTGCGTTTGGGTCCGCGGGTGTCGCGGTCATCGTTCTCGCGATTTTTTTCTTCTTTAAATATACCCAACGCGGACGCATCATTCTAGATCGGATTGGACGGCCTGGTGAATATGATGATGAACAGGCATTTGCGCGAGAGGAGGCGGAGGCCCTCGAGGTCATGGATGAAATCTCCCGGTCGGAGTATTTCAGAGCTAAAGGTTTGTGGATACAGATTTTTTTTGTCGATTGACTGGTAGACTCGTAAGAGCAACAGAAATATTGACGGAGAATAGCCTATGTACTAGCCTATCCGCCGGAAACGATGCAGACCGACATCTCTTTGTCGCAGTTCCTGGCTATCCAGGAGAAAGGGGTCTCAGCATGGGAATTCGAGCCGGAACTCGAGATTGCCAACTGCTTCGTTGAGGCCCGTACGGAGATTGAATTCTTCGACTCGGTGGCGAGCGTTCAAAGCAATTTGCCGGTACCAAAACAGAACGATGTATATTACTGGGAAGCCAAGATCTACGATAAGCCCGAATCGACTCTGATAAGCATTGGAATGACTACGAAGCCTTATCCATTATTTAGACTTCCAGGTGAGTGGCAAATGAAGAGTGATGGTGTGCTGCGGACTTCAATACTGACGCTGTGAGACAGGCTTTCACAAGACATCTGTCGCATACTTGTCCACTGGCCATAGAAGATATAATCAGCCCTTTAGCCCGACTCCATACGGTCCTGAATTCATGCAAGGTGATGTGATCGGTATCGGATACCGTCCTAGATCCGGGACGATATTTTTTACGAGAAACGGCAAGAAACTAGATGACGTTGTGCACGGTCTGAAATCACAGAACTTCTTCCCAACTGTCGGTGCCAATGGTCCATGCATGGTGCATGTTAATTTCGGCCAGATGGGATTTGTGTTTATCGAGGCCAACGTGAAGAAATGGGGATTGGCGCCCATGACCGGCAGTCTTGCACCTCCTCCGCCGTATGGAAGTGAACAAGGAAGCATTCTTCTTGAATCTGGCCGAGAGAGCGCTGCACAGCGAGGTTACCTAGATGCTGCTGGCTATTCGCGACCAAGTGCTGCAGTCCGGGTCGCTCCGCCTCCCAGCCCCGGTCCTTTACGCTCTCCTACCGACATCTCCCTTGCTCAACTCTCCCGTGTTCCATCACATGATGATGATGGTGGTGAAGGCTCCAGTCGAACAAACCTAGACGACGACGAGCCTCCCCCGTTGCTGTCTGACGAGCAAGCCATTCCTCCGCCTGAGTATTCTAGTCCTCCGGGTAGCCCACCCCCCGCTAGCGATGCTGGTGAGGGAGGCTTCATTCGACCGGATCAGCCGCCCATACCGAGCTACGATGCTGCTGTTGGTAATTTGGACCACACCACGCCGGACGTGCGACATGACAGCCCCGAGCGATGATTGCAAGCTATTTGTGTTGTTTTCTTTATATCCCGTGATCTTCTGACGTATACCGTATCCGTGTCTGTCAATTGACTGGTTTTGTTCCATGCTGTTCTCTCGATTTAGCGGTCATGTCTGGCGTTTGATGGCTGGTATAGTCTTTTGCTTGGTGGCTGGAAATATTTATGGGATGGGAACTGGGAATAGGTGCAGAGGCGAACCAGGGGTCGTGAGTCATGCCAGTGCTCTTGAGGATGCTGTGCTCTACAAAAGATGCAAGTTGGTGGTTTTATAGCGAAGCGGATGCTGTTGCAATGTGGCCACACTCTTGGCTTGCCGGATATTTATTCCTTCACGGATGTCGTTCATACCTATGCATATGGGGTGCGACTGCCCCTGTTGCCGTATGCTTATGTATATGTACAGTATGGTTTGATTTCTGTACAGAAAATTCGCGACCATGACATGAATACAGATTTGCTTCTCAGATACACTCCACGAGCAATCATGCATTCCCTCTATTGTGTGTTGTAGAAGATCAGACGATTATTCTCCTCTTTTAAGCAGATCACAAGTCAACAGAATTAGTTCCAATTCCAGATAGATTAGAGATAAGACCCGCCGATCCACCATGTTGTTCTGGATCCGGTATAGATAATTGATTCCGGCGGACCCAGCGGCCACGCTAAAGAGTCGAGTTCGTGGGTAAGTGGGCCACTTCTCCAGGGCTAACGAAAGAGCAGATTTTCTCTTGCGGCTTGTTCCTTAGAGCTGCTGGAGAGGAAAATTCCATCATTCGTCATTTTGCTCCGCTGGAGCCTTGGGTCCGGGTATTTTCTTTTCTTTTCCCGGTGCGTCGATCGATCAGGATACCGGGAGTTTTTCTTTAGATACAGTGGATATGTACGTCATGGGCAGTCCACCCTACGTCCAGTTCTAGGTCTGGTGATTGTCCAAGGAATTGATTTTCCCCTAGAGATCTTTGCTATGAGCCGGTCTTGTTGAGTGAATACTAGCTGGTGCTACTTCTCTCCTCCTCGGTTACTCTGTGCTCCTCTCCCTCCCGTCCGGTTTCTTCTCTGCAGACAATTGGGCGCAAGAGCGACGCCGTGAAAGTAAATACAGTAAGCGAAGGCGGAACCTCATGGCAGAACGGGCCCAGCCTCCATAGGGCTGTTCTTCCCCCATCTTCCCCAGACACAAACCAGATCCTGCCAGGAGTGGAAGGAGGAGAACGACCTGTGATACTTCTGGCACGTTGAGACTGAGGTCGGAAGTCCAATTACACAATTTCTCTTTTCTTTTTCCCGAGAAGGGGGCTTTGCGGTGCGTATCTGTTCCTTGAACAGGAGGGCGGTTCCTGATACGAAAGATACCTCCCGGCTTTCTCTCTCGATGCGCGATAATGCCCACCGGTGATGCCAAGGATACACAATTGCTTCCAGATGGTCCAGATATGGCTGATAAAGCTGTTTTTCAGGTAATTGTTCTGGTGAGTGTGCTGGTCTTATCTTTCCTTTCTTGCCTTCTTGCATATCGCGGCTGGGGCGCGAGCTCGCCGTTCCCTGTTATCGTAGAGGTGGTCGCATTGCTGGAATGCATCTTCTCCTGTGGCCTGGTATGGTAGCACAACTCTCTGTGATCTAGATATCATGGCTGTGGATGTGCTTTATCGACCATGTGCCCAAGAACATCTGGGATGATCGGTAGTTATCCGGGCTCCACTCCGCGGTTGGCCTGAACTAGCGGTCTCGGGACTTGACAGTTGAAACATGGGCGAACTAATGATCGTGTTGCATAAAATAGGGCCCATCAGGAGGACCCCGCGAAGATGCTGTTACCGGTCTTCTGGTTCGATCAACCTCGACGCAGTGGTCCACGGGCTCGGTGGTCGCTGTAGATGCGGGGACGCTGCTGGCCGGCATCATTCGAACCCTTGAGCAGTACATCGCGAAATCCGACGATGGAAGGGCAATCATGAAAGGAGGACCATTCACGGGGCTTGAATTGCCATTCGTGACAGCCCAAGCTAATGCAGCTCATATCTTCCGCGAAGTCATTGGTGCCGTCTTGCTTACGCATCCTCATCTGGATCATCTGGCCGGTTTGGCTATCAATACGCCGCTGGTGGAAGCTGGAAGTGGACCAAAGACCGTCGCGGCCCTTCCTTCTGTCATCTCTGCGATCAAGAACCACATGTTCAATGATATTATCTGGCCCAATCTGTCAGACGAGGACGGTGGTGCCGGTCTGATCACATACCAGCGCCTAGTGGAAGGGGGGAATCCCAGATTTGGTCGTGGAGAGGCGAGAGGCTATGTTCGAGCATGCGAAGGATTGCTGGCAAGATGTCTAAGTATCAGTCATGGCAAGTGCAAGCAGAGGTATCACCCGGAGACCGGTAGGCATCACCGCGTGGGCAGTTCGGTTTTCACTGGAGACCAGTTGGTGCTATCCACCAGGGCAATATCCGTGGATCATACGGAAACAGGGTAGGTCGTTCTCGGAAGACACCATATCGAATGCGAAGCTTATATACTCCTCCAGGATCTATTCACCGCTACGATCTCCTGCCATTGGAGGAGACAAGGATCCTAGCTACGCACCCGTGGAGAGTTCTGCTTTCTTCATACGTGATCATGCCACAGGAAGCGAGATCATCGTCTTTGGGGACATTGAGCCGGACTCGGTATCACTGGATCCGCGGAATAAGCGTGTTTGGGAAGTAGCGGCGCCAAAGATGGCTTCGGGCTGCTTACGAGCCATTTTCATTGAATGCTCTTACAACGATGCCATTGATGACGCCTCCCTTTATGGACATTTATGTCCCCGACATTTGATCGCGGAGCTAAAGGTGTTAGCGAGAAAGGTCGTAGATGTGCAGAATCCAGGAAGAGCTTCCATGAAGCGGAAACGTGAGGATGAGAGGAGGGCCTCCAGGGAACGCTCTGGAGTGAGCCCAAAGTCAAGACGACCGCAGGCCTATGTGCCTAGTAAATCCAGAAGAAGGGATGAGAGTCCCACTCAAGAGTCGTCCGCCAGGAGCGGTACGCGCTCGCGAGTCAATTCGGGAGACTATAGCGGTGAACCGCCAGACCTGGTTCACGACGAGCCGACCCCCAGTCTTCCCGATCCAGCTGACGTCGGCGACGACGGATCGCATGCAGGTGATTCCGTTATGCATGATGATATCGAGTGGGCTGACTGCGACCGCCCACCTTTGACAGGACTCTCGGTCTATATCATCCATATCAAGGAGACCTTGACAGATGGACCGCCGCCAGGAGATCGGATCTTGCAGGAACTGCGGGCTCACGGCGAAGCTGCGGGCCTCGGTTGCGAGTTCTTTGTTCCTAGACGTGGGGAAGGTATTTGGATTTGAACACCTTGCCTCTCTCTTTAGAAGAACAGTGGGATGAGGGAGTTGCAGACACATACGATAAGCTTTTTGATCGCTCATGAGGAAGCATTCTAAGCATCATTCTTTTCTCGGGAATGACCGCTTACACATTATTGCTGGTTCCCTATTTTTTTTCCTCCGGAGATTAACACGGGCATCGGAAATGGACTGGTGGTCTGGGTATTTGTTTGGCCAGTACCGGCGCTGGGATTCATGAATATGTCATAGGGGGCATCAATATCCAAGGTCTCGGGTATGGGAGGACGGCAATGCCAACTGTATAATTAGAGTCGGAATGGCGTTACGGGTAACCGGTTATGTATTATACACATGAATAGGTATATATTTTTATGCATGCACTATTAATTCATCTGGTCTCCATAAAGCGGGATATACACTATACCGAAAATAAAAGATAAAACATAAGCAGGACACATGACATGACTTAGATAGCTAAAGCTATGGATATATAGAACTAAACTGAGGAGGGCGGTATCACTATTTCATATTATCCTGGACATCCCACCAACAATATAAATCAAACTTGCCTATTCAGACAAAGGCGAATCCATCCAATCATAAATATTTCATGAAGGTCGAGACCAATAATTTACGCGGTCACCTACTTCCTCTTCACCTCAGCCACGATATCCACCCACGCCGTGCCCTTTCCACTCGGTGTCCTGAGTCCCTTTGTAGCAGGGCCATCTTCTCCCGTGGTATCTTTTCCTGCCGTACTTGATACCTTTGAACCGAGATCAAGATCCAGAATGCCCTGACCGTCTCTCGCGAATTGGATCAGTGCTTCTTCACTGCCCCATTCGCTCATGCCCATGATTCCGACGGGGACGGAGCCTTTGTCCCCGTCGCGGATGTATCCTGCTGGACAGCTGATGGCCGGACAGCCGGTGAAGTTGGCGAGGAAGACATATTCCATGTTTCGGACGGAGGCTTTTCCGTCGCTGACGCCGTGGGAGAGGTCGGCTTCGCCGCGCTCGATCTTCCAACCTGGGATGGGGGTCGTGGGTGTGAAGATGACGAGGCCGGGGTGTTGTTCGAAGAGGTGCGCGAGATGTGTCATGAGGAGTTGGCGGAGACGTTGGGCGGCGATCAGGTCCTGGGCTTTGACTTGGTGCGTACCGATGCTGACGAGGACTTTGTTAGGTGCTGTGAGCTGCTTGATTTGGCTGGGGGTGATGCCCGAGGCGATCTCGGCCATGATGGTTAGGACGTGTGCGCGCTGGCCTTCGGGGAGGTAGGGGATCGAGATGTCGATGATGGTGTAGTTTTGCTGCGTGCGGTAGTAATCTAGTGCGGCGTCGAAGATGGCGCGGACGGGGGCCTCTGAGCGGTCGATCCAGGGCCGGAAGATGCCTATGATCTTGTTTGGTTTCGTGGATGGGAGGGTGGTTAGGGGGTCGGGGAAGATGGCGGAAATGGGGTCCTCTGCTGTTGGAGCAGGAGCTGCCATGATGCGGTAGGAGAGGGCGAGGTCGTCGATGCTGGATGCCATGGGGCCGTAGACTCCAACAGTTGTGGCCAGACCGACTGTTGGTGCTCCTGAAATGCGTCCATGGCTAGTTTTGAGACCCCAGATACCGCAGAAGGTTGATGGGATGCGGATTGAGCCTCCGCCGTCAGCGCCCAGGGCAATGGGCACAATGCCTGCTGCGACCACATATCCAGAACCACCAGAGGAACCGCCGCAGTAATACTGAGAATGGTGAGGGTTCCGTGGTGTTCCATAGTTTGGATTGTTGTTGGTAGTGTCTGCGAGGGATGTTAGCTGTGTTATGCGAATGAATTCATGCAAGTGTTATTCAACAGCGGAAAGTCAGTATAACCATAACACAAAATTGTGTTAATAGTAACTGTACTACCAATTGAACTATAAATTCGGATGAAAGCTCCATTGATTTCAGACGAAAGCAGAAACACTCACCCAATCCAAATTCATGCATGGTCGTTTTTCCGATGAGGATGGCTCCAGCCTCCTCCCACTTCCTCACACACCATGAGGTTCCATCAATATCTCCCTTCATGTCAAGCTTGCTCCCCAATTTCCTCTTATATCCCTTCACATGCACCTCATCCTTCACTGCCACAGGCACTCCGTCCAGCGGGCCCAATGGCTTCCCGTCCTTGTATCGTTGCGTGGACGCCTCTGCCGCGGCATGAATTGCCTCTACTTGGGACTCCACGAAGGCTATCGAATGCTTGCCTGGCGGTGAGGTATCGCGGCGGATCAGAGGTAGGAGGGCCTCAACCACCGCCGTGGGCGTCAGCTCTCCGGAAAGATAACGCGCATGGTAGTCCGCGGAGGTGTAGTACCCGGTGTCGGTTCCTTTACGTTCTGTCGGGGCTGGGAGGGGCTGTTTCGGAGTTGACGCATCTATGATAGGAACAACAGTCGGGTCGTATCGAGCGGTATAGTCATTGAGCTGCTTGATATCGTGGATTACGCCGAAGCCAGCATTCTGCCAGAAATAGCTCTGGACGAAGCCGACATTGGAGATTCTGCACAGGGATTCCCAGCCATCAGTCTTATAATCTAACATAATCAAGGGGGAAGTCCCGAAAACTCGAATAGAACAGTCTAATCCCTATTAATTGGACACAACTCACATCGAAGCTCCAATCTCCAACGCAATCCCGCGAAAGACAGGAATGGACTGCGTCTCATTCTCATACGGCACATCCGGCCCCGCACGCGGTTGAGGATAATTATAAAATCGGGGCGTGTCACTGCTTCCCATACTCATTATACTTTTGTGCGATTATATATTTCTTTTCTGGTGTTGTTGAGGAAGATTGATTATTATTTGTGATTGCTATTATGCTGATGGTTTCCAGCTTACCGACATCCTGACGACCTGAGCTCCGCCCCCTCAAGAAGCCGCGGTTCAGCAAAAACGGGCCTCGACTAGGCTAACTTAAGTTAAGCTTACTGGAGCTTATGGGGGAGGATTACGGTGAGGTCCGAAACTGTGGGGCATATGCCCACGCTGCGGGATGGGACATTTTGACTTGTGATTTTGGGGGGTTTATGAAGTTGCTTTGCTTGATTTTACTTGTTTGGTCTTGTATAGGAAGGTAACACAATAGCTAATTTAGTCTACTGGAACAGATGTCGATCTGCACACGCAGAGCATATGCACGCCAAATTTGTAGAACTATGTAGGATAAAGGAAAACCTCATATTGATACATTACTTTTAAATCCACTATATTACAGTTTCAGTCTGATACCAGCCCAGTCAAGCCCCATTGCGACGGCCGTTACTCCAGCTGCATATGCGATCAAAACAGCCATGGCTTGCGGCGTGGTCACGTCGAGCGTGCGGATGCCTAGGTTGACAGCTCCTGTCAGAAGATTCGCGACCAGGAAGACGGCCAGTCCGTTCTTGTTAAACGATGCCATGACTCGGCTGGTCGCAAAGGAGATCTGTTCGGATTCGTTCTCCTTGTCCGTTGCTTGATGCGCCGAGGGAAAGAAGATTGTTTCGATCAGACAGAAGACGAAGATCTGGGCATTGTTGAACGCAGCGGTCCAGAGCACATACGGCATGTTCGCCAGCCGGCGTGACACAGGAATACCAGCTCCGTAGCCAAAGGCGTGACTGGAATTGAAGTAGAATAGAAGAGACCATACAGCAGCTTCGAGAGCCAAGCTGATTAGGACACTTCTCCTTGCTTGTTGCGGTGTCTTTGACGGACCAGTACCGCGAGGGATGATTCGAACACCGGTAGCGCGACCGGTTAGGAAAATCGCTAAGTAGCCGATGAAGGAGAATACACCTTCTCGGTTCTTCGAAAGGAGATCAGGCCCGCGAGGTGACACCAGAATGTAACTCTTTAGGTCCGTGGACTCAAGGGCCACTTGATACGCGACGGCGATGATCAGCGCAAGGAGTTCATACCATGGTATTATCGCAGTCAAGGAGTGAAATATCTCGACGAATGGAGGTAAGAGCGCTAAGGTGAAAAAGAAGTTCCAGTGAACGCCGTATTCAGTAACATGCTCCGCATAATCTAGACCCTTGACGCTCAACAGCCGGATGAATCCCAGAACGAACAAAGGGATCGAGTGTCGGATCGACGCGATCAACCGCCGCGAAAGGGGCACCCCCGTTCGTTCCTTGAGTACGGATCGCGCGGATACAACTCCGGCAGAAAACACAAAGGATCCAACACCCAAGTCCATCAGAGATGTGCCCCAGTTTTCCACCTTTGCGAAGCGCCTCGGAAAGACGCGGAAATCCACCGCTAGAATCGCAACACAAGTAGCGACCATCATGGCCGCGCGGTATGTCGTCAGGAACGGGCGAACTGGAAACGGATCCAGATCACTGGAAGAAGCTCTTTTCGAGGTATCATCTTTGCCTGATATCGAACGCGGAGGCTTCGCCTTTTGCGTTTTTCGAGGTTTCTTTGGACTGAGCAGGAGCAAGACTGCCGGAGAAGCAAGGAGGATATTCAAAAGGACGGATGTGGAGGAATATATAGTGAATGAGAACAGAATCGCACCGACATTGAGAAGGAAGTCGACAACAAGTCCTGTCGCACTGTATGGGGTGAAGAAGGAGATGCGGGATTGGAGAGCAGACCAGAGAAGGACAGCTGTCTGGAACCAACTTGGTCAGCATTGTACACGGACAATCCAAATAGTTGAAGCTCACCGATGCAACAAGAGTTACGGTATTAATCTCTGAGATCTCCCCTCCAGAGAGATTGGACACAAAGGCCTCTTTTCGAGCTTTGTAGGTCTGATCCATATTGTCGGAGCCGAGGTTGTCCTCCTTCAGTTGCCAGCACCGTTAACCTCTGTTCGATGGTGCCACGCGCAGATTGAACATAGTATGTGAACAGTCAATGCCTTACAATATTAAGACATGGAACAGGCCACGCTGTAGACAGTTCTCCGAAAAGGACACGAAACTATCTTTCTGGAGATCCCAGTAATCAAATCACAAGCTGCGGCAATACGCGGGCGGACGAATAAGCTTAGCGCGAAGCTCTTCGCCCCGCCGAAGCTTCCATAAATTTAGATTATTCTATGATAGCTCCCCAGCTTCTATGTTGACAACTTTGTTGTCCTTTGAGATACTCTGTCTACGAGAGCTCCAAATCTTGCAGATATTTAGAATTATTTCACTAATGCACTTTCTCTATGAGCTAAATGATCAAGATACAGACTTAAATCCTATCCCTCCTAGTGATAGTGAGCTGCGTAGTTTACACAGCTACCTCGATCCCATTTGCATCTTTCTTATTCTCGTTCTCCCCTGACTCGGATTTCTCAATTGCAAGGAGCCGATTCCGAATATCGCCAAACAGATCATACTCCATGATCCACTTCATTCGATCCCGAATTGTCTCTGGCTTGAAATTCTCCGCCCACGTCTCCTCAGGGATCGCACAGCTGGCGAGCTTTCCAGCCTCATAGCTGGTCTGAGTGACCTTGTCTGTTCGCGGCTTGCGTAGATCTTGGAAGAGCTGCAATGCGCCCTCGAGGTCGGAAGATGGCCAGTGTTGTAGTATCTGGGCAAGAGCGAAGCCCGATTCGATAGCCATGCAGGCGCCTTGTCCTGTTGAAAGATCAGCTTTGGAAACTTAGATGAGACGTGTAAAGGGGATGAATGGATAGATGTATATCGAAATCATATCAAGTTGGTGACCAACCTTGATGCGGCAGCGTTGAATGCACCGAGTCCCCGATCAAAATGACACCGCTGTCTCCTTTGCCGTCGACCCGAAACCACTTCTCAGTCGGCTCGCGCACATAGAGCGTCTGTTTCAGGATCAATCCATCTGGTGCTCCTTTGCGTAAGCCCGTAATGATCTCCTGGACTGCTCCCGTCCAATCCTTGACATGCTCGTATAGATCATCAACCGGCGCTTTGGCAAGCCAGCTTTCGGATGTCCACCCTTCAAGCGGCTCGGTCATGAACCCAATGATTCCGACACGCGCAGTCTTCGACTCGTCATTTCCAATAGGGAGAGTCAGCACATGGCGCTGCGGACCGCGGAAATTGACAGTCTTTCGCAAGAGCTGTGCGGTTTCCGGAGAGAGGTCGTCGTACGAGACGTATCCGCGATACACCATTTGGCCCGAGTAAATTGGTTGATCTTTGAATCCAAGACATTTCCGTACAACAGATTTGATTCCATCGCAACCGATAACAATGTCTGCAGATGCAGTGGTCCCGTCTTGGAATGTCAATATGTAGGACTGCTTATCTGGACTCCATTCCAAATGAGTGAGTCTCTTCCCCGTCGACAGCATCCGATCGGGAACGTTCTGACGTAGGACATCTAGCAGATGCGCCCGGTGGATCTGACGAGATTTCGGACTCCCGAACTCATCAATGTGTCCCAGATATTCGCCCGTCCGATAGTGGCGGTATTCCATATAGCAGGGCGGATCGCGGGATGACTTCCACAGCATGCTCTCACCCAAGCCGAACATGTCGAGTACTTTGTTGGCATTCTTCGTAATATTGACACCAGCTCCGACTTCGGTGAATTCAGAAGCTGCTTCGTAGAGATGCACGTTCTGGAGGCCGGCATGGATGGCGGAGTTCATGAATGCCATGCCACCGAGACCGCCTCCGATGAGGGCAATATTCTTTTCTGAGAAGCCCATATTGGGATTTAGATCATGCAATTCTTTGATCAATGTTTGTGTAGTCCAGTTGCTCTTTCACTTTCAAAATTATGGGACTATCAAAAGTGCAATGGCACATATACATCATCCAGTCTTGGACCCCTCTCAGTGATTGTTTTAATGTCACAGATAGAACTTCTGATCGGTCCAATGGAATCGATTGTATTATCTAGTGATTGAACTAGATATCGACTGATCCGGGGTAAGGGTCAATAGTTGTGTGCTAATGTCGATCGCCTATCTAGATATCTCGCGATATCAGCGGGCAACTCCGCCGTGGCCGTTTTTAAACTTTGGGAGTAACTCAACCAATCCTGTTTGATCGCGCATGTCCGATCCTTGATAAAAAAAAATCTCAACGTAAGTCGTACCAGTATAGAGAGATTCACGGAAGATCAACTTTCCATATGGCGTTATGGATGGGAAGTTGTCTTATATTGTTGTCAGTTCTTGATAGTTTTCATTGATGACAACTCTATCATCTCGACAACAGTTACAACAGTTATCTGGCAAAATACGAACTGAAAGTCTTCAATATGGGAAAGATCGTTGCAGCAGTTGCATTGTCACATGCTCCAGGTAAGTCAAAGGAAACACCGTCGAATATTCAAAATACCATATGGCTAATGATGATTCTAGGAGCACTTGGCTTCCCCGAAACCGCACAACCCGATGCTCGAGCTCGCACTGAGGAGGCCACACGCAAGCTGGGCCAGACTCTCACAGATGCACAACCAAATCTCATGATTGCCTTTCTGGACGATCACTTTGAGAACTTCTTCCGAATGAACATGCCCACCATCGCCGTTGGCGTGGCAGAAAGTCATAGTGGTCCCGCCGATCAACTAATGGAAGCCCTCCGCATTCCCAAGAAGCACTACTTCCCAGGAAATCCAAAGGTGGCGGAACATCTCATCACATCTCTAGTGCACGATGGATTCGACTGCTCGCGTACTGGAGCGGCGGAGTTTGGCCAGAATTTACTCATGCCGTGGGTCCTGATGCAGGCGCAGCTACCAGCCGACGTGTGTGTCATTCCGATTTTCTTGAACGTCTTTACGCCGCCATTGATGAAATACTCCCGGGCTTTTGCCTTGGGAGAGGCCGTCCGGCGTGCGATTGAGACACTCCCGGACAACTATCGAGTCGGTCTGATGTGTACTGGAGGTCTCTCTCACTGGCCACCGTACTGGAACCCTAATCAGGCCGGCGATCCACCAACTGATCCTTTCTTGATCAAGATGAAAGAATATCAAACCTACGGCTCACCCGTGTTGAAGAAATATCCAAACCTATTCGTTGAACTGGATGACTATGAAATCGAGATGGCTAAGAAGAATGAATATCCGCTCAATTCGAAACATCCCTTGATCAATGCTGAGTGGGATAAGAAGTTCCTCCATCATTATTGTTCAGGAGATAAGGAGTGGCTCCGGAATTTGACCTACGAGGAAGTGGAAAAGGAAGCTGGCCACGGCGGCCACGAAGTCTTGAATTATGTTGCTGTATCCGGCGCGATGGGTGGAAAGAAAGCGAAATTATTGTTGTATGAGCCTGTCTTGGAGTGGATCTGTGGGATGGCATACGTGGATTTTGAAGTGGGCAAGGAAGAAACTGAGGGGCTTAATGGACATGCAACGACAAACGGGACTAATGGAGTACACTAGTTTGTCTATTTATCTTTCTTTTGTGTTATTCTACACGAAAATTAACAAATATGCTATATTAAATTCTACAATGGATAATATTTGCTGCTAGGTCATGGAAAGGAGAGCTAAATTTCTCATATCCGTCCACTATCTTTAAATTTACATAAACACCCTCCCGCCGTCTACCTTATCGGTACCTTCTGATAACTGTGACTCAATCGCCAGCCGAACCGCATCAGCTAGCGACTCTGTTTCGGTCACACCGATATTAAGGTTATCTGTAATTTCCGCCATCGCTCCTCCCTCTGCCCAAATCCGTCTCAGTGTGGTTATCGGCGCCAACTTATGCTTTTGCGCCCAGGCATCTTTTTCTATCTGTCGGAGTCTATCCAGCGACGTGTATGTGACAGTCCACTCTTGCTTTTCAGCACCGGCTGTCTGTCGTTGGAATTCGGCCAGGATTTCAATTGGCGTCGTAGTGAATGAATTAACGAGTGAAGCGCGATTGCGCGACGCTTCTGGATGAAGAAGTGCGGCTGTGACGAACTTTCCCACACTAGGAGGGAGAATGATCAGACTTCTTTCTTATTTCTTTTCTTGTAGAAACATGGGATTAATAGCAGAGCAGTGAACTTACTCCGAAGTAGTCGTCATACTAATCTTGTTCCCCTTCCAAGAACCATTCTCGTCAAGGTCCCCAACTAGTACTGCTTTCCTTTCCTTGACATTAAACGAGCCCAGTTCAGGGAAATCCTCCAATGGGCCCAAATAGGCAGGATAATCGGCATCTGCCCAAGGCCCCGTCACAATGTAGGTGTATTCTAGACCACTGGTGATTTCATGCTCGAGGACATGCCGGACTTGCAACTTCGCCTGATTGACGATCTCAGTTGCTGATGCGGGAGAGTGTTTAATGTTCGTTCCATATTCAGAAGGGAAGAATCGATGAACGGAAGGGGAAGAAGCAGCAAGTCGGATTAAGTCGATTTGTCTCAGGAGCATGTTGCGCCCGAGAGCAGAGATGATGGTGTCGATGCCTAGGGTTGATATCAATGGTTAACGATCGCGATTGTAGTTCAGTATACAGTACTTACCATCATATGCTTTCAGGATTTGAGAATCATCTTGAATGTCACCCACGATAACCTCAACGCCTTTTTGTCTAAGGGTTTCGAGTTCATGAGCCTTTGATTTTACAGTTCCGGAAGATGTGAAGATAGCAATGCGATTAAAGGACGACTTGGTGGAGAGAATGGAATTAAGAATAATCTTCCCAATGACCCCCGTGGCGCCGAATATGAGGATGTTCTTAGCTTCGGCCATTTTTTCCCCTGTCCTTTTTCAATTGCTCTTATTTCCCTAGACTGATACTGTTGTCTTGGATCTTATGAGAGCTTTGAAAGAAAGGTATTTACTATTCTTGACAGTGGTACATAGTATACCGGCTAAATTAAAGATACTACCATAGCTTAATCTAAGCGGGGATTGAGCTATGAGGTGTGCAGCTACTAGGATGACAGAACGGAGAAAGCCGCCCGCTAGTTGGCTGGTTTCATGAATATCACTGTGGATCGCCTTATTGCTGTAGCAATAGAGTATGTTGTGAAACCACAGCGCTTGGGAATGTTTTTTTTTTCCTCTGTGCTCTCTTCGATTATTTTGTCTCTCCCTATTGAACCTCGGTATTGATCATCAGAAGAAATGCTATTTGATAGAAAGGGACGCCTATCCATTTCGTGCGTCTTGGTATACATATCCCTATCAGTGTTGTAGAAAAAGCTGTTCGCCGATTGGTTGCAGTTACCGTCGGAGATGATCGCCTCGTTTTAGTAAACACTAACGATGATAAGACCCTAGCCAGAAAGGGCGATCTGCCTCATTTTCCATTCTATGATCGACCTTGAAGTCTTGAAATGATCACGGGCAAAAGGAATGGGTAGATAGCTAGACTTGTCATTATCAGTCGCATTAGATTTAATTCAAGCCATCTCGTATATGTATAACTGAAAGCCGTTGGCACTACTGTATATATTCTAACATTGGAAAAATAATGAGTCTTACGTGAAATCATGGACTCCATCCAAATTACTGACGAGAAATCCCCTGGCGAAAAGTTCACCGCCAGAGAGGAAAGCGCTGCATCTCTCAAGGATGGCACTGTCGAAGTCGAGTCCCAGAGAGTTTCCGCCATCAAAACAAAATGGCAACGCACTATTGGACTCCTCGAAAAGACATTGGGTCTTGAGTATCGTGGTATCCAGCGAGTACCTGAGTCCGAGCGCTTAGCAAAGGTTGGGGCGTGGGAACGCTTCCTCATGATGGCACTATGGTTCTCTGCGAACTGTTGTATGAGCGAAGCGACCGTTGGTGTCCTGGGGCCGGCTTCCTATGGTCTGGGATTGACGGATGCTATGATGTTTGTAACCCTTCTTTATGTTTTGTTTTCCGTATCTATGAAGCTGACCAGTCGTTTTTCCAGATGCTGTCTTTTTGGAACAATTCTGGGTGGATGCTGCACGGCGTATATCTCTACTTTTGGACCTATCTCAGGAAATAGAACTTTGGTGAGAGCACTTATTCATCTCTAGCCGATTCCAGGGAGCTTATGATGCCTTTCTCCCCACAGGTTGTCTCGCGTTACACCATGGGGTGGTGGCCATCGAAATTATGTGTGCTGCTTAACTTGGTCATTATGCTCGGTTATGGCCTGGTTGACTCCGTCGTAGCAGGGCAGATGCTTTCTGCTGTCAATGGAAAGGGAATGAGTATTGCAGTGGGAATCGTCGTGTCCGCGATTATCACCTGGGTGGTGAGCTTGTTTGGGATGAGATGGTTCCATAATTTTGAACGGTGAGCATATCTTTCTTTGACGAGTCCATCCAAGGAACCCTACGTATCTGATAATTCGGTTCATAGATGGGCATTTATACCACAAGTCCTTGCTCTATTCCTGCTGATCGGCTGTGCGGGTCCTGATTTCGACACTAAAACACCAAGTAAAGGATCCCGAACGACAGTCATCGGCAATCGGATCAGCTATGTCTTCCTCTGCGCCTCTGGTCCTATTGGGTGGGCTCCAGCAGCAGCAGACTTTTATGTATACTTTCCTCCCACCATTTCACCATGGTTGACCTTCGCCTTGACGGCGTCCGGGCTGTGCCTGGCAAAAATGTTCGTCACCTTTTTAGGTATCGGACTGGGAAGTGGCCTGGCGAATAACCCGAGCTGGGCTTCTGCGTTTGATACCTCTGCTGGTGCGCTTTATGTTGAGAGCTTGGCACCATTGACCATCTTCGGCAAGATTGTTGCAACGATTCTCTCACTCGGAATCGTAGCCAACAACATTCCTGGAACATACAGTGCGGCACTCTCCTTCCAGACCCTAGGTCCTTGGGCGGAGAAAATTCCAAGAGTAATTTGGTGCACACTTTCCGTGATTATCTTCACCGTGTGCGCTCTCGTTGGTCAATCACACTTTTTGTCCATATTTCTCAATTTCCTTTCTCTGATCGGGTATTGGGTAATTATCTGGGTTGTCACAACAATAGAGGAGCAATTGATCTTTCGGTGGAATAGAGGATATGACTGGGAAGCATGGGATGACCCTCGAAAGCTTCCTGTTGGTGTCGCGGCCATAACCTCTTTTCTGATCGGTTGGGCGGGAGCAATCCTCTGTATGTACCAGGTCTATTATGTCGGACCAATTGCGGCGTTAATTGGAGAAGGCTCTGATGTAAGTGCTGAAAAAAATCGTTGATTGAGACGAAACTGACAAAGAGTTTACAGATCGGATTCCCCATCGCAGCAACTTGGACTGCCATTGTATATCCGGGCCTGCGATATTTAGAACTTCGTTACTTCGGACGTTGAGTGAATTGGTATGAATATTATTATAGGATTTATGGTAATAATCTATGTCTATTTCTGTCGTAAAAGCTCTGGTAGCAGTTTTTCAGACAGCTTCTTAAATATACTAAGCATCCCCTCCATACCTGGCCATCTCTCTGCGCACCAGGACAATAGTATAAGACACGAGGAGGATATTTCGTGTATTGTACTGTAATCAAGTGTTACATTATCATTCTCTTCTAATAACCAGCGCGTCTCTATGTGTCCATCCAGGGACAACATCCCATGTGCTAGGATCGTTAACGCCGCTAGACAGATATAATGGCCTGACATGAATGTCATTGGGTAGATTCCAACAGCGGAGTCATCTGGCGCTTGGATGACATCTCGGTAGGTCTCTATGAGCCGGACGGCTGAGCGGTAATTATCCCTTGGTATGAAGCCCACCTCCTTGGTCTCAGATGACAGAGCGCGGAGCATCAGTGGCTGCAAGAGGAAGATAATCGTCGAGTGGTAGGCCACTGTGCAGGTAACCTGTCCGACTCCAGTGTAAATATTTCCAGAATTATCGTCGATGGCAGCATCCTTCCACCATTGCGATAGGAGGACATATCGCTCCTTGAACCAGCTGCTCGGCCGATCAGGTATCGTGGCAGGAAGGTAGATTTCGCGATATATTTCTGAACGCAAATACACAAGACGGTAATGAAGAGCCGAAAACATTACTTGTGCTGATGTCGGATCCTGTGGTATACTGGCTGCCTTGCTTGGATACTCGGTGGTGATGATGGACTCCGGCAAATCTGATGGACGACCAAATAATTGCCCGACAATCCGTTCAATGGCGTACAGGCCCCAAAATGTTCCCCTTCGTAACTCTCTTTCCTCTTCTACCAGCTCCATGGTCTCCTCTTCAGTGTGATAGCCTAGCTCGACGCTTAGGCGACAGGCGAAATCAAGCAACTTCCATATGTCCCCTTTTTGTGGATGGAATAGGCAATATTGAACTAAAAGCAATAATGCTTGAAGAGATTCACTAGACACCTCCGACGTGACTTCTTCGACGCACTTAAGTGCTTCGTGATAGAAGCCGTCCTCTAATCCGATCAGGGACGGGTGGTAGCGAGATTTCGTGACGCAGGTGAGGGCACACATCATGCTGATACGGAAATACTGAAAGGCTTCGATCCCAGTCAGATGCGTAGCGTCGAATCCTGCCCGTCCTACCATATCCAGATAGCCCTGAAGATCGGTGGCAATGGCTGAGTCGAGAAAGAAGGGATAAATAGTGTTAAGGGATGCTCGAAATATCGAAAGAAGTGATCCGATAGTTTCCTTCCCTACATTAACCGAGAATTCTGTCGATGGTGGCATGCAGACAGTATAACTGGTCATTGGACTTCGGATATCACTGTCACTTGGCTCATCCAAGCTTGGAAGAGAGGGGCCCAGAGAAGGATGACGGTAGGCATGGGTCAACACCTCCACAGCAAGCGAGAACGTTGAGCTTGACCCAAAGAATTCAGATTTGGATCTACTATTTGGTAGAAAAAAATGATGGTCAAAGCCATTTGGTGAGACTACTCCCTCCAATGGGAGTTGTGCGGTGTTGCTGAGTGGTTCACTCAAAGACGAGTCGTCCAGTTTCTCGCGTTTCAATTCGTTCCAATGCTCTAGTAACGATTGAATATAACTACATACGGTTAATTATATAATTTTAAAGGAGAAAAAAGCTTATCGCACCTACCTCCTAGGCAGGACCTGCTGTGACGTGTGATCGTAGAATTCACATTCCACGCCTGCCTTCTCGCACAGGTTGCAGTATGGGACTGACGTATCGCATTTTCGACGGAGACGTTTGCATCTCTCACAAGCAGGTATCAGACTGCGACGCAGTTCTACTTCAGAGCGGAGAAGTGATTCCGGGCTGCTGGGCATCTTGGGAGAGTCAAGAGGAGACGACATGTCTATCTCTATCGGGAAGGCTTTCCGTCTACTTATCATTACCTGGAACCAAAGATATCACGTGCGATTATCGTTTGCTACTGACTTTTAGCGAGAGAAATCATGTTAAAATTCATACTACTCTCTACTTCTGTCCACTGTAGGTTGTTTACTGGATATTATTTTGTTACTATAGCCCCCCGCGGCTACTGTTAAGGTATCATTTCTAACATTATGTTGCCACAACCTGCTCATATTGAAAACAATTGGATATCGTTCCAAAAAGAAAAGATATCACTATCAATATTTCGAAAGTCACTTGGATCAGACGCCACCTGCACACCTCGGTTCCTACCGAACCGCAATTTATCTAGCTGAGCAGGTCCCGGGTATAGAAGTCGCATGATTTCGGCATCATGTGCAGGATTGAAGGAGACAGCCGCGCTCAGCGGTTTCTCCTTACATCGATTCAGGAAGATCATCTCTAGTAATGGACCAGCAAGCCGTTCATAGATGCCCGCATATTTCAATATCTCGGTCCATCCTTGTTCAGCTACCGAGAGGAAATACATCGTAAAAACTTTAGTCTTTTCTACGATTTCTGGAAGCCGGAATCGCTCGCATATGACCTCACTGCCGTGTCGGAGGCAGAACAACATGGTGATTGCCATCCGGAACATACTATGTGCGTCGATCCAGGGGCAATGGATCAACCCTGAAGAGATCTGTTTGATATAGCGACAGGCAGTCTCCGAGGTGGTCTCAAACGCGATCAAAAGGCTGCTTTCTGGTGGTGAGGGCATCCGTGGCGACGGACAGTGCAGGTTCGCCATTGCAGAGGACAGACTCATTCCCGGAGGCCAGTTACTCCTGCGCGAATCGAGATGTGGATATTTTTCACTCCAATCTCTAAGCTGCTGTTCCATTTGTTGCAGCCAATCATCCCATGTCTGGCCGTCTTCTAATGACTTGCCTTGGCAATGGACTTCGATCATGGTGGATTGGAGTTGGCTGAATTCTATCCATTGCAGCGCTCGGGCCTTTGTAATAGGCTCGTGAAAGCTAGCCCCAGGGGTAGTAATGTACTGATCGTCGACTCCAGAAAACAGCTCAGTACGAATAGCTGGATCTGGAATTGATAGTGGTCTCTGGAGAGCGGAGCAGATTGCACGATCGATGCAATATGCCGTCCAGAAGACCCGCCGGCGGATATCAACCTCGAGATCCCCCAGTTCCTTCCGATCGACCAGGTCTCGGTGGAGGCCCATTTGTAGACAAGACCTCATTGTCGCTCCACTCAGGATCCAGACATTGGCTGAGGCCGGGTCCACAAGCGCATATTGGAGAATCAGTAGAGTCACTTGGAGCCCTGCAAGGCCACTAGGAAATGGAGCATCTCCGGCATAGTGGTGAATTCCTTCTCGGAAAAGTGATTCGGACAGCAGGCGACATCGGGCCCTGTGCGGATTATCGGCCAACCCCAAGGTTGCCGATATAGCCAGAATGAGGTAGATCACTAGAAAGTCATAGTTTGGCTTGACGCTCGGTCGCTGCGGCGAGTCCTGACAAGCCTGCTTTACTCTCTCAAGCACCCTCGTAAGCTGCTCCCAGACTGTCGGTTCGTACAGACAGGGGTATGCTGGGAGAATCATCTGGACATATTTTCGCACTAATCCGTGCACTATGGACGAGGGAAGACCCGCAAGAATGGTGATTTCAACCTCTTCCGCGCCGAGACGCCTCCGCGGAGATTGACTGCGGATTCCCGTGGAGAGTGGGAGAAGAGATGGGGTCAATCCCATACGTACTCGAGACACAACATCAGTCACCGAAGGTTCTATCGGGATCATTGATCCAATCATAGCCCGGATGTCACGACTAGCGATGACCTTTTTCCGGATCGCATCTTGCCCATCAGGCGCCGAATATGTCTCGGTAACAGTATCCAGCGTTAACTTTGGGACTCTCTCCAGCGTGGCAATCTCAGCTTCCAGGTATTGCACAATGCTCCGAGGAATATCCGTAATGCCATCGACGTGGCTGTAGCCAGTGCAGGCTGTGTTCGCTATACGGCATGGAGTGCATGGCAGACGTCTGTCACACTAAAGACGAGGAATCAGCCCATCATGTCTGTGGATGAGACGGTTGATAGGAACCGGAAATGAGCGATAGCGGAGGCCACATACTTTCTGCTTCCTTTTCCTACACCGTGCACACGATAGCACGCTCCTGCGACAATCGGAGGATGACGCAGCGGGCATCTGCGCATCTAGGTTCCTGGCTTCATCCGTTGGTGCGCCGTTGGCAAATGGAGCAGCGGAGATTGACGAAGAGGTTGGAAAGTATTATTTTCTATTAGCGTAGACCTACCCTCCTCATATAGCTATGGGGGAGCCGGAAGAGGTAGCATATAGACTAGATAAGATAACGATACGCAGCGGCCATCTCCGCCGGGAACTTCTACGCCTTTCCGGATGAGGAAATCGATATGGTCGGAGTTATTTGTCTCATTCTTTGTAGATCATGGATGGAGCCGTCTTTTGAGGAAATCTCAGTAGTCAAATGTGGCACTCATTGACTTCTCAGGTACACTATACTGCTACACTTCTTTCCTAGTCTATCTATCTTTCCCACCACCAAAAGTCACAATTGACTTTCTCTTGCATCATGGCTCTTCAAATGCCTCCATCTAACGGATCCGGGTCTCTCAAAGCGGCATATGCGGCGCTTAAACCTAACGCGACTCGCGTGGCAAGCACCCTTGAATATTCCTGCCAATGGGGAAAGTAAGCATGACAACAAACTCGCGGGAACACGGTTTTGGGACTTGGCTGACACAATAACGATCTTAGTACCCCAGATGGCGGCATGGGTACTGGCCAAATTTCTCGTTTTACAGGCTCGTTGATCAATATGCTAATAGCGTAATTCGATCTAGACCGACTATCTGCAGATAAGAATGATAAACTTGTCAGGGAATGGTTCATAAGGGAGACGGCAAAATGTGGTTGCATTCATAAAGTATAGCCTGTGAGAAACTAAATATTGTCATCAAATATCAATTAACTCGTGTTTAGATTGACCAGATGGGAAATATTTTCGCGATTCGGCCTGGTCAGAATAACCAACTCCCACCAATTGCCATTGGATCACATCTGGACACACAACCCACGGGAGGGAAATATGATGGAATCTTGGGTTTGTGAAATCATGTCTTCTGTGTTAAACAACGCATATAAGTTAAGGCTATGATAGGTGTTGTATCAGGCATGGAGGTACTGCGGACCGTCCACGAGAATGGCATCACCACATATGCACCCTTGGCGATTGTCAATTGGACAAACGAAGAAGGTGCTCGGTTTCCACCCGCTATGCTTGGTTCCGGCGTATGGGCGGAAGAGTTTACCGTGGAGTACGGCCTATCTAGAACAGATCAACATGGTCGAACAATCGGAGAGGAGCTAGAAAGTATCAGCTTCAAGGGTTCAGACCCTTGCACGTACAAGGCGATCCCACTATTGGCACATTTTGAAGTGCATATCGAACAAGGACCTATTTTGGATGAGGCCGAACAGCCAGCTGCAGTTGTGAAGGGGGTTCAGTCGATGAGATGGTATAATCTGGAAGTTACTGGACGCGAATGTCACACAGGAACGACGCCAATGGATCGTAGACAGGATGCGCTGCTTGGTGCTGCCAAGATGATTGTTGAGACTAACCGTATTACCACTACTGGAGCTCTTGGGGAGAGAGGGGCACGGGGAACAATTGCAGTCATCAATTCGAGCCCACAGAGTATCAACACCATTGCTGGGCGAGTCCAGATGAACTTGGACGTTCGAGCCCCATTGGACAGTGATGTTGCTGAAATTGAAAGTCTGTGTCGAGAGGGATTTGCAAAGATTGCCAGCGAACATGGATTGGATTTAAAATTGGAGAATATTTGGACATCACCGGCAGTTCATTTCGACCCTGTTATGGTCCAATGTGTAAAGGAGTCCTGTCATGAGCAACACTGCACTTTGGAAATTGTCAGCGGTGCCGGGCATGACAGGTAAGACACCATCTTTGAACCTTTTCGTTTTAGGGCTAACTCTTACCCGTGTAGCGTATATACTTCACGCCGTGTTCCCACGGCTATGATTTTTGTTCGTTGCCGAGATGGGGTCAGTCACCATCCAAGTGAATACTCGCGCCCAGAGGAGTAAGTTTTTTGCAATCCAAGTCATATAAATGAGCGAAATAGTTAACCAAGAGTGAACTAGTTGTGCTGCTGGTGTTGATGTGCTACTGGGCGCTTATTTGCGGTATGACGAGTACATCCAAAGAGCACACAGCCAGAAGGCGGCATTGTGATCGAAGAATTAGCATTTGTATATATCATATTGGAGCAAAGCTCGCTGAGCTTGAATTCTCTAGCAACTAGCTCAACCTATTTATCTCTGTGGGTGGAGCTAGAAGGTGTAGGAGAAACCCGACAGGAGGCCTGCCTGTAGGCGGGCTCCGACATATCATACATATAGAGACAACAGTTCTGAAGTGAAGTTGATATAACATTTGAAATCCCACAATTAGTGCTATAAAGTGAGGACCTATGAATTCCCTTTTACCGTTAGTCCTGCCACCTTCGGCATCGTCGCTCCGGTACGCCGTATCGTAATCACTACTTACTCTGTCTCGAACCTGGAGATTATAGTATTCTAGGGTACAAAACAGAAGTATATAACCCTTTTATTATTCCATGTGACCAATAGCTCACTAGTCTCACAGGCGGTTATACATGGGGGGCCCTATAACTATATCACCAACTGGGAGTGCACCAAAATTGGCACCTTATTCGGGTGCAACCGCGCGAATGCCCTCCTAATCCCTTTACCGAGGGCCGTACCTCACCAACTGTCGTCCACTTTGTGGTTGCCATAAAGATAGGGTCTACGGTCGACCTCACGAGAGCAGTGCAGAAGTCTGGTGTGAATGGAGATCAATTAAGTATACCATAAGGCTCTGTAGATAGACTCTATATCATATAGAATCAAATCAATTGGAGATCATTCTAACACTAACTATATACTCTATGTCAGCTCTTCACTGCGCTATTTTATGAAGGGGTCCCATTGTGTCCCGTTACGGTCGTTTTGTCCAGTCTATTAGTATTTTGTAATGTGGAGTCTCTACAGGTAATCTACAGAGAGACGTCTCCAGTGGTTTGATTCTATTGTGCACTTACAAGCTTGGAATCTAAATTCTATTATTTCTCATTAGGTCCGAATTCTTGTTATTGCGCAGCTAATCGATAGTCACACGAATCTATCAAAAATTCCCGTATACCCGCAACTCCTTCGGAAAGAAAAGCAAATATATTATCTGTAACCCAAACTAATAATTTCGGAGCCAAGGGCACCGGCTAGTATGCCACTTGTGACATAAAACACATTTGAAGGCGTAGGGGTTCGCTACAGTGAATATCATTTAGTTTATATCCAATAAACGTCTGCGATCATAATTACCATGCCAGTCTGGATTGGAGGAGCGGGGAGGCGGAGACAGCGGTACTGAAGGAGTTTTCTATACATTTCGTTAGGTTCTTATGATTATGTCTGCTCTTGGCCTGGGACGCAACTTGCAGTCTGGTTTGATGCGTTGGATTGAGCACCATCCTTCGTATTGGAGGCACGATCATCTCTAGGATTGGTTTTGGCCGTGGAACTAGTTCATAAGTAGGCCATCCCATCGTGAAATAGTCATCTCAAGCGTATACTTACGGTTCCATTTTGATTATTTTTTGCTTTGATGAACTAAGGAACAACAGGTACAGTGAGTAAAATAGCACTCAGTAGATCACCCACTATGGACCCCGACAAAGTGGACACAGAGATAAGAGCAATGGATAGAAATTAGAGTGAGAGTCAGTAGCAAGGAAAGACCATTTATCATATTTCTACCAGGTGTCTTATTTTATGTGGGATGACTTAATTCTTACTCGTGTTGTAGGCTTCTGCGATGGTAGCGAATCTACGTCACTGATACTAAGACCAGCTGTAAAAAACCATGAAACCACAAAGGGAGAATGTGCTCGTAGGTTGATTTTTACTTAAAGCATTTCGAGATGACTTGATTATTTTACTTGTTCAGCTGCAAAATACATGTACTGAGCTTGAAGCTCGTATAATGGTAATAGTTATCTCAGCAGGCTCAGACCGTCTAGCGAGGTGCCCTGTGGGCTTTCCACTGTGCTGGCCTTGCATTAAACTTTTGGGCCAGTTAGAGAGTATTACTATATTAGGTCTAGTTTTATCCATTGGTTTAGGAATTCAAATTAGTTGGCTCTAAATCTTCAGCAAAGCGTATGAGCCCGCTGAGATAAGATAATAGTAAATTCAATGACTCCACAGCCAATCGACCAAGTTGATGGAGGATCAACCTGGAATACTTTTAGGGATCTGGGACTATATAATAGGGTTGTGAGTCCTCCATGCAGCATTGTAAGGTAGTTGGGCATTTCGCTACTCGGTTTACTGACATGTAGATGAGGTATGGTGGTACAATATTGGGAGTATGCACACAACTAGAAGGCGACATTGTGATCGAAGAATTCGCATTTGTATATATTGTACATATGGAGACAAAAATCCTGAAGTGAAGTTCGTATAACCTTTGAAATGCCACAATTGATGCTGTAAACCCCATCCTTAAACGGAAGTATATGTAAAGTCATACCAGCTGCCTTTCTGTCCGAGGCAAATTTTCAAAGCCGTCTGTATCAGCAGGGTTTGTCAATGTGCGTGAAGAGTTCTTTGACAATTCTGAGCCCTCAAAGCTTCTCACTGATACAGTTCCCCCACTACCCTTGACTGCCGACAGAGGTAATGACGTTCCCTTGATTCCGACCAGATTTCGCCGGGGATTAACTAAACAGAATATAAGTCTCCATATTATAAAATAGGAGGAGTGCAATGGTCACCTGTTATTTCAATCTCGATTGAGTCTCGTTCTGCGGCTTCTTCAAGGGCTTCCTTCTTTCTCCTTGCTCTGCGTAGCATGCAAATGACGATGAAGCTGATGATGATAATTCTATTCGAAACCAGGATTAGTCAAGCCAAGAGAAAAGTATTTTATCTCCAGAATAGAACTCACGTTCCTGTAAGTGCAGCAGGTACCGCATATATGATGACATTTTCCTGGGCAGGTGTATAATCCCGACTGGAAAATAACCCCATATTGCGGAGAAGGGTCATGAACTGATTGTCTGGTGGACACCGTCCGATATTTTTTAAGGACAAGCTTATATATGCGAGATTATCCAGAGCTGATAATCTGAGATGATCGAAGAAAACCCAGTGATGAATCTTTTTCATGAAGAATTATTAACTCGTGACATGTAGTAATTTTGCATTTGACAACATGTGTTGCGGCAAAACTTAAATCTTCCCCCTATTTGATTCTCCGCGGCTGGTGTTTGGGACTACGGCATGATCTAGAACACTTTACATTCCCCACTAGAGCTAATGAACTAGCGTTGCAGTGAATAAGTTCTTTCAATCTATATATAGCTAACCAGGAAGATAGTACCGTGATATGCCTATATAGGCAGTGGGGAACGGCCCACCCGTACTTGGGTTCCAAACGTAAGATGAATACTCATATAGCAACATTATTTTAATTTATGAAGGAAAGGATGGCGATTCTAACATAATTTTTCTCCCCGTGCTCAAATAGAGTCCCTTTTCAATCCAAATAACAGAAATCTCGTTGACGCTAAATATCATATGCGAGGGAAAAATGTAGCTGAAAATTCTTACAGTATCTAATCAGTTCATTGACAGCTTAGATATGTTATAGGGCAGGTTTGTGGTCTAAGTAAATGGGCCACTTCATGTGGGGGCGTATTGCAGTATCGTTTGTTAGACGCTTGGATACAAAAATGTAGTTGCGAATTGCCTAGCTATCCTCCTATTTCTCTGCAGTATCTTCCTCACATTCGCTGCTTTGTGTATTTTCAATAATCTGCGCTCGAGGTTTGCTTTCCTCCTGTAACTGCTCGAGGAAAGCAGCTGATTCTGCAGCGAACTTGCAACGCTTTCTAATAAGCGGGCCATACTTATTGAATATGAACGGTAAAGGGACACATAGTAGAGACACGAATGCAGGAATGCATGATGCCCAATGGATTCCAAGACCAGCATACATGTATGGAGTAAATAAGGGGAAAACTGCACCAAACACGCAGCGCAGAACAGTGTTTGCTGCAACTACAGATGCAGAATAGATGGTGTAAGCATCCATTAAGTAATTGAGAATACTCACAAAGACCAGACCAAAGCCAAGACCAAATGGTATTCCTGCACTGATGCTCGCCAACCAGTGGATAGAAGGATAGTTTGTCCATGCGAACCAGAACATACCGATAGGAATCGCAGAAGAGCCAACTAAGGCCGGACCTAAGCGTGCTTCTGGGGTTGTGCGGCCGTGATTTCTTTCTTGGATCTTCATAAATCGATTATTCTCAGGTATCATGTAGACAGTCGATGCCATCAAGCCAATGAAGAGTCCAAGGAAAGCAAGTCCGCTTCTTCCTTGGCTCCATCCCCGTGTCTGCTCGTAGACAATCGGATAGGCTCCGAAGAGCATATAAAGTGTACCAAAAATGACTGCAGAATAAAAAGATAGTGCCAATACAATAGGCTCTTTGAGTAATAATTTCCACGGTCGTGATAAAGCAATTTTGAAAGATTCCATCTTTGTTTTCCGATGTTGGTCAGCCTTGCTCAAGTATGCTTTCCCTGTCATCCTCGAGAGCTCTTTGGCACGGCGATGGAGAAGAACCGGAGCATACGTCTCTGGGATAAGGACAGCCCCCAGGATCCAAAATAAGCCGGCCAAAAATGCCATGAAAGCTTGAACCCATCTCCAGCCGTGAAGCATTCCTATGAACCCTCCGATTATGGGCCCAAATACAGGTCCAAGAGATGGTGCGACCGAAAAAATAGTCATAGCAAGACCACGATGAGAGGAAGGCCAGATGTCACCAAGAACACCTGCGGAATTTGTCATTGGAGACGCACCAAAGATACCAGCGAGAAATCGTAAAATGAGAAGTGTCTGAATGTTTTGTGCACCGGCGGCGGCACCACTAAATACTGTAAGACCAAAGAGGGTTATACAATGTATAATTTGTCGTCCATAGATCTCACTTAATGGTGCCCATAGAAATGGTCCAAAAGCAAATCCGGCCACAAACAAGGACATGCCCAGTGTCGCGATCTCCTGACCAACACCAAAGTGTTCCATGACTTGGTTAATGCCCCCAGAATATCCGGATGAAATTAACGCTGCCGTCATAGTCGATCCACCGGCAATCGCGGTAATAAGCCACTTTATTTCCACTCTGAGATTCAAGGGATTGCGCGGATCCTCTGTAATCCAGTGGACTATGTATGGGTCATTGTGATTCCCTGTGCCAGGATATGAATAACCTGAGACAGCAGGTGTAATACCGCTCTGGTCGATTATCCAACGCCAGTAGGGAAGTTTCATCGGTTGAGGGGTTTCAATGACTTCATTGCTAGTATGCGAATTTGATTCAAGTCCTGCATCATGTATGGTCACTGCTGCCATTTAAAACAAAAGATATATCAGAGTCTAAAATTTTAGGCACTTTTGGAGGAAACTTCCAGATTTTTGATGAATGAAGGCCGCAGTAACTAAGAACAAGGAGCAATATATGAAATAACTCGCTGTCGTAGGTCGCAACTTGAGAGTCCTTCACGAAATCGATCGACTTCGAACAAGGCAAGCATAGCGCCCGGCAATATTTGAATGCGGGGTATAGAATCATCATTTCACGTATTCATAGTATAATGTGACTTAATGATTGTCCTTTTTAGGCAAAAGACCTCGCTGAAACCGAGTTTTGGTCGATGAAGATCAATATACTGAGCAGAGACACCGTCCCAAAGAGATGTAGACCAAATACGTTCGGTGTCCAATCAATGAGTGTTATCGGTTGACGTTATACCAAATTAGGGAGCAGTTGCGGAAAGCCGATTCCCTGCTAAACTTGGCATATCGTAGTAGACCAGAAGTTTCCGCGATATACCAAAAGAGGACACCGCCAATATCGCGTCCAACTGGTAAGATTTTTATGTGTTTTCTCCGCAGTGGCGTAGTTGAGAATGATAATGCCGTGGGGTTCGTCAATTCACATACCCACCATACGCCTCGGGGCCATGGCCCTTCTAATCCAACACAGTTACAGATTGTCCGTGGACATCTTGGGTCCACAGATACATATCGTTAGTTGGTATTTTATGCAAGTTTTTTTTTTGTATAATAGTCGACAGGGATACAGTGATACATCATAAGAGAACGCCGAACAGTATTACTTGCGGAAGAGCCCCGACCTAATCAAGGTTCACATTTTAGATCGGCAGTTTCCGAAGAGATCACATCCCATAATCCTATGATATCATCTTATTGTAATACATTTATCCTCTTTCTAACAAAGCGTCTGACCTCCGGTAACTGGTACGTACAATCCATTGAGCCACCCCGCTCCTTCTTCGCAAAGAGTAGCCACAGTCCATGCAATCTCCTCCGGCTTAGCCATCCGAGGAGCGACAGGGACACTAGAGAACTGGCTACTCACAGAATCTATAATCGAAGTAGGTCCGTTCAGCATTTGTGGGGTGGCCACTGGACCTGGAGCAACCGTATTGACAGTGCAGCCGTATTTCCGTGGAAGCTCTCTGGCCCAACATCTTGTAAAAGATTCTATCATTCCTTTTGACCCGGCATAGATTGTCATGTTGTATTCCGGATTGCGCGATGTCGAACTGCATATGTTGATGATTCTCGAATTTTATCGTGAAAGGTGTTTCAGAGCCGCACGCGTCAACAACATTGTTCCTCGCGCATTAAGATTGATGACTGTGTTCCACATCTCAAGAAGTTCCCAATCATCCCCTCCGTCGAGAGGGCAGAAGAGACCCAGCCCAGCGTTGTTGACTAAGATATCAATCCTTCCGAATTCATCAGCGGCCGCGTTCGCGAGATGTGATGGACCGGACTCGGTTGAAAGGTCTGCTTCAACAATAATTGACTTCGTGTTTTTTCCAGGAAGGCTGTCCAGAACGGCTTCTGCGTTTGCTCTTTCAGACGCATACGGGTAGTTGATTACAACATGTGCCCCGCGACGTGACAGCTCTCTTGCAACAGCTGCACCGATTCCTGAGGACGAACCGCTTACCACAGCAACCTTGTCGCCGAGTCCATCAGAGAAAGACATATCTGAAGGCGAGAAGTCCGACTCGAATATCCTGATCGTGGAGGGTAACATTTACATATGCGAGTTTCCATGTGTGGTGTTAGACAGCATCGGCGGGAACTAGCAACGTTAAATCTTCGCAGCTACCTAGTTAATCACTCATTCAAATCGGGTACTTTGTTATTGATTCGGCTTAAGTGCTTTTCCTGATCCATCTTTTGCTTGTCACTCACCGGCATCCCGTTCATGATGACCAAAGAGGAAATATTTAGATAATATTCTAAATCTTACTCCTCGAATCGAGAATATTTTCACGAACTCGGGCCAATGCAGCATGAAAATCTCGATTTTATATCCTATTCTGCCGTTTCGTAGATATCCTACATAATTTATGCTTTTTGGAAAAGGAACACAATCGAAAATCAGGCGAAGACAACACTGCTTGATAGGTTTTGATTAAAGTGACAGAGAAAGCACCAATGGTCATTTGAAAAATAGCGCATCTATCGCTTGTGTGATTCCAACTTCCGCATACAGTTAAGTAACAATATCGAATTTTTGTCCAAGTCATGTACTAGAACGCTCATTATTGTACTGACTTAGATGTTGAATATATAGCGATTAGATCACTCCTTCCCAGTTTTTGGAATATTTGCAAAAGAGCATAGATGTCGCACATAAGGGAAGATGAAAACCTCTTGCTTATCATCTTTGAATGCATGATGCGTGAAGCATCTGACATGATCACATCGATCTGGTGAACCGAAATCGGCCCTTGAATTCC
The DNA here is from genome assembly GCA_029606265.1 of Paecilomyces dactylethromorphus. Lineage (NCBI taxonomy): Eukaryota > Fungi > Ascomycota > Eurotiomycetes > Eurotiales > Thermoascaceae > Paecilomyces > Paecilomyces dactylethromorphus. Next base: position 2,871,171 of record JAPVCE010000034.1, read on the forward strand.
ATAATCAACCATAGGGGAACTCTCCTGAGAAGCAGAAACTGAAGCAGTTGAAATAGTTGGGATTCCACGGTTCTGAGAAACCCATCTCTGTATCTCCAAGCTGTCCTCACCATCGAGGGATATCTCAGTAGACCCCAAAAATGCTTTCGTAATGTCACGTAAAGAAGTCCTATTCTTGTTTGCATTCGAAAGAGCTCCATAGGCCCACAAATATAAGCTAGACTGGTATAACATCATGGCGTGGAGGTCCGCGAACTTTGTAGGTGGCACATCGCGTAAGAACTTTATTACTTGACCAGCATGCCATGCAGCCTGACGCGCCTGTTGGCTTCGAAACCAATATTCAAGAAGTGGGTACATAGCAAGAGCTTCACCCTTTCCCTCCTTGCCAGTCAGAATCTCAATCTGTTCGAAAGGGGCAAACAGATGCATGGACAAGAGTTCAAACATGGATTGAAAATAGGACGAATCATCACTCTCACAGGAGATCCGCATATCTTGAATTACGTGCTGGAGACGTTTTTGATCACCATCCTCTGCGAGAGGGTTTTCTTTCATGTCGTTCCGCCGATAGAGTGTAAATGCCGTGTGATATTGCCTATACTCGCCCACCATCAATGAGACACTATGGAGGGTAATCAGTTGCGCTAACTTCGCATCGTACTGGTTTGGCAAGCATTGCAGAGTCTCTAGATCAGACAGACAGTCCAGAAGTGATGGCGGCCGAGTTATTGCATCGGGAATGATGTCTAAATAAATTCTCTTCCATTCTGACGCGGAATCCGCAAACCAGAGAGGTCTTGCCTCTGGAAAAGGAAGCGATAATTCTGAATATGATATTGGAGATCTCACGTTCGTCATCAATGACTCTTGAGAACAGAGTACATGAGTATGGAATACCAAACTGTTGAATCATGGTCAGAGTCTCTCCATAGAGCAAGATCGATATCTAATTCCTACCGCTTAAATGATTCCTGGTCCGTCCACATGCGCCATATAGTCTCCAGAAACTCTCCCTCATTCTCACGTCTCGGGATAAGTTGAGAATATTTCGAGTACCGAAACCGGCCACTACTTCTAAGCATCTAATGTTTAACCGTATCAGTCACTTTTTCGTAGTCTTCTTGTCGCGGTAGGCTACCAACCGTGACGAAAGTGCCAACAACAGCTCTGGAGACTTCCAACTTTTTCTTATCGCCGCTCAAAAGACCCAGTTGACCTTGCAGAGCTAAGGCTTGAACATATTGTATATCACGTGTGTACATTACTTGCTTATCGCACTGCATTAGAAGAGCATATTTGTTAGCTATCGCACGACGATTAAAGGGTTTCCATCCTAAGCATACACCTACTATCTTGAAGAGGTAGGAATGTAGAATGTCATACATCGCAAGTCCGAACTTTCGAACTGCAGCGCATGAAGCCTTCGCAGCGCCAATGGCAATGCAAGCTGCTAGTAAGCCGGTTTGCATTTCATTGGTCTGAAACGTAGGTATATGGATCCACGTATCTGGTTCATGAGATTGCCAGATAAGGAAATCCTGCAATAGGATTTCCAAGATATCAGTAGTGGGGAACCCGGACAATACGTGCTCAATGTTTTCGGGACAACAGACTTCAATGACCATGGCCAGAATCCGGCTCCGAGTGGCTGGTAGGATCGGAGGATGAGCTTGCGTAGGATCGAGTTGATCTGGACAATCCTGGGCAGAGAGAGAAAGGTATCGCTCTTCAGATACTTGGTCATGTTCTGCCTCCGGTTCCCAATGACCATTAAACCATCTAGAAGCATCAAAGATCTCCGTCAACTTCTCTTGTCCCTGCTCCGAGGAGAAAATGGGAAATAGATTTAGGCTGTTTTCAGCCTGTGATATCGGTTCATGGGTAGTTTGAAACATATCAGCATTAGGGACAGTTAAGGAGAGTCCCTCTCCACTATCCGCATCTGAGATTCCATGGGGTCCGCCAAAGTTGCTATCCATCGGCCCTGCCCCACCTAGAAGCTGTTGAAAGGCGTCTGAACCGGGTATCACTATAGCAGAAGGCAGTTAAATCAGCTAATATTCTGTTATTTGTAACATGTTAAACCCTTTGGTATCTTACAGCCGACTTGATCTTGATGCCAAAATGCTGCCATATCTGGTGATGGGTATGCTTCTGCCATTTGAGTTTGGTCACCAAAGTCCATTTCATGCTCTGAGGTCATAGACTCAGACTGGGTTATCTGTAGTCCTTGTTGTGGGTAGGTCCGCGTTGCGGAGTCAGTGGCATTGTAGGATGGTCTTATACAAGGTATATTCTTTTTGTGACAGCGTTGGCAACAGATATAGTTGTCACATCTGGCTTTGTTAATAGCGCAAGCCTCACAAGCTTGTGAGGCACGCGGCGCAGTGCGACGCCGATGTGGTCTTTTTTCTGTTAAACGCCGCTTCCTGTGCTTAAAGGCATGACGTCTCATAGAGTCTCTGGAGACAATGTCTATCGTAAGTAAGATAGCCGAGATGGAATATTCACAGCTAATTATCCATAGACATGGACTGACTTATCTTTAAACCCCTCAGAACAAAGAGCACACCAGTGAATACCCCAAGCAGCCTCGACGGCATTTCCCTTTCTTGAAGCGACATTCGCATCAGATCCGGTACTATCGGGTTGGTCCCCAGCCCCTACGGTCACATGATCCGAGCTGCTCTCCCCCATCTTCATATCCCGGTAGCAATGAACTGGCAGTAGAGAAATAGAAGACAATAACGTGAAATTACAATTCAAAAGGATCAGAGGCACAATACTGCAAAGGGGCCAGGATTACAGAAAGAGCCTGGGAATCCGGGAAGTATAATGAGTATGGAAAGCTCAGTGAATCAGTCAAAGATGAGAGTGCTTGGAGAGTCTCTCAAGGAAGCAAAGGTGGTGATGATCCAAGAGACGTAAGGCAGTGATTCAGATCTCATCAGGATCAGTACCCAGCTGCTGGTGTAGTTCTTCTGTAGGAGCTATCAAGTGGCAACCGACAATAATATAACCAATAGATCAGTAAACCGAAGTGTAGAGTTGAAGTTTGTAAGACAAATGTTCTTGCTGAGCGACTGGTGACGATCCTCTGGGTGATTGCTGCTTCCTTGAAAGCTAAGGTGGTGGTTTCTCCCGGGGGGCTTGGCATGGCCGTAAACTCTAATACTTGCTCAGGGGCGCACTGGGTATAGTTCTTTGAATGTTTAATCAACCCCCCCCCCCAAGTCTTGCCTTTTTGGTTTCAATAGATCAACGCATATTAAGCTAACTAACGTCATTCGATTTAATACCTATCACTTACCAGGTACTAAGTAATGGCTTGGTGTACTGATCAGGTATGATCTGCAAAGGTTGCTGCAAACAGTAAGACTATGTTATTTGCAACGATCCCACGAATTTTTATCGAGCCTCCATGTAGGTATTCAAAAGTCGGCAAGAGTCTACCTTTAGAGTATGTTTTGTTTCATTAAGATATTAGGAATTATATTCACAAAAAAAGAAAAATGCGTTATGCACTGAAGAGCCCTGTCTAACAACCTGCCTCCAATCATTGACCTCCGGCAGTGGATAGTTCACCTACAAGTTTAAAATCCATACACGACATCTTATTCCGAGTAATATGCAAGTTACATTCGAGGATCGCCATAGCAATGACAACAACCTTGGAAACCCGATATCCGCTACATCATTTAAATATTAAATATTATTTTATCGGATTTCTGTCGGAGTTAACAGTTCGGCCGACCAACTTAATTGCGGAGAAGCGGCGCAATTCATTTCCTTTTTAAGGCATGTTCGGGATGCCGTTTGCTATTTCGGGAAGTTCGGGTCACCATATACTCTACACCCTACGTTCATGAAACACATATCGTGGCTTACAGCCAGTTAGAAACTGTCCTACCTATCTTTTCTAGGGGGTAAATCCACGGATTAAAAAAACACGTATAGCTAATATTCCAAAACGTTTTCTCCCGTTCTATCTAACTAGAAGTAGTCATCTCTCTGAAACAATCCAGCATAATGGCGGATGATAAAACTATTGTCCTCATAACAGGTATGATTATTATCTCCACTTTTCCTTGCCGTTACCAAAAGAGAAAATCGTAATTAATTTCCAACAGGAGCAAATAGTGGTCTTGGTTATGACACGGTTGTCGCCCTCGCGAATTCCTCCACCGAGCAGAACAGATACCACATCATCCTTTGTAGCCGTTCACTCGAAAAGGGTCAGAATGCTTTGAAGGAGATTCGATCTCGTCTACAAGAAACAGGCAAAGACTCACAGGATACGACGTCGGTCCTGCAACTAGACGTCACAGACACGGAATCCATAGGGCATGCAAAGGTTTCTGTGGAACAGGAGTTCGGCCGGCTAGACGTTCTAGTCAACAACGCCGGGATCTTATTTGGGGCCTTAGGCGTTACGGACAAGCAGAGTTCAAGTGTTGACAACACGCTCGTGGAACTGCGCAAAACCTTCGAGACCAACACATTTGGACCATTTGCAGTGACGGAAATATTTTTACCACTTCTCCAGCGATCCTCACATCCGCGGATTGTATATGTCTCATCCGACTTGGGAAGCATCAAGACTCTGGTGGAGAAAAAGTTTTTAAAGCCGTCAATGTCTTATCGTATGAGCAAAGCTGCCCTGGATATGTTGGCGATGTATCATGCCGTTAAATTCGATACCTATGGGATCAAGGTCGGTGTTTTCAACCCTGGGTATGTAGTGACTGCCCTGGGAAATCCTGGAATGGATCTTGACGCATGGAGAGACTTCAGAAGATCAAATGGTGGCAGGGATTCGATGGAATCAGCACTTAGATTAGTCGACGTAATCCAAGGAAAAAGAGATAGCGATTTAACGAGAGGGATCCTGGATGCTAGCGGGGAAATTTTGCCTTGGTAGAATTAATATCATGATGCTCATGTCTTTCTCAGAATAAAGTATGTAATGGAAGTTTAGACAAATGGTATCTAGTGCAGTTAGTTTCCACTTGGGTGGAAGCTAGAGTTAAAAATGGGAGCTCTAAGCAGACATTGTCTTGCAAGATGGAACGTGTGAGGCCCCATTTACTCTATCCATATATTAATATTCTTCCAATTGTCTAGATATCCACCAAATTCTGCAACTTCCCGCTCAAGAACCCCTCCACGTTTGTCTTCACAGTATCTTTCAGATTCTGGATACTGGAACTCGCATACCATGCCACATGCGGGGAAACAATCAAATTCGGTATTGGATTATCATTATCGAGTAGTGGACTGTCTCCTTTTCTTGCTGGTTCCTTTGAGAAGACATCTGTTGCAGCACCGTTGATCCACCGTTCCCTCAGTGCCTTGGCGAGCGCACGCTCATCGACAATTCCTCCTCGAGCGACATTTATCAAAATTCCGGTCTTACGCATTTGCCGTAATTCATTCTCACCTATGAGATTCCGGGTTGTATCACTTAGTGGAATCCCGATGATGATAACATCGCTCTTTTGCAGAATCCCTGTGAAGCTGCTTCTGCCGGGACGAATATCTTCCGCGACTGCTTCTTTGCGGTCTGCGATAAGAACGGTCATCCCCAGAGCCTTGGCAATGGATTCAATTCGCTTGCCTATGTATATTATTTAAGCTTATCAGACCACGTAGCTTTGAAAAGAGGAATAACATACCAAGATGTCCGTATCCGATCAGACCCAAGGTTTCCTGTGAACATGGTTTTGGCAGGCCACGAAACTCCCCAACTAATGATCCTCTCGATGCCCACTCCGAGCCCTCTATAGTCAATTGATGCAAATGTACGATCTGTCTCTTCACTGCTAGATACAAAGCAATTGCATGTTCTGCAACTGCTTCGGAGCTCGCGGAGGGGACTCTTGAAACAGATATCCCCTGCTTCTTACACGCTGCGAGGTCAACAGGGTCTGTCCCTGCTGCCATGATAGCCACATGCTTTAGCTGAGGACATTGTGCAATTGTTGTCGTAGTAAGAGGTACCCGAGTGGTTATGACGACTGAAGCATCCTTGACACGCTCTAGGATGGCATCCAAGGGAGTATTGGAATATTCGACGTAGGTATGAGGGTATACTTGAGAGAAGGATGGGATTGGACAGTGGCAGGCGTCCAAACAGACGATCTTTGGCGCTATCATTTTGTTATCTTCGTGAAATGATCATAAACGAGTATACACATACCTATAGAATGTTCTTTAATTTGTTCTTTATCCTTTGATAACCATCGGGCTTCCCGCATGAACGCCACTTTTGATATTGATAAGACGCGGTCTACGCCAACGGAGAAGACCGACCGAGGTAGGTGCCCGCTCCCCAACGAGTGATAAATAATCAAACAACCAGTTGCCCACGAAACCACCACGATGACCATAAGTGTATTCAGTGCACTATACGTATTCATTCTGAAAGCTAACAGTTATACGTAAACGCAATCTATCAATATGGCCCCATCCAGTCTAGATGACCACCCCACTATCCAGCACCGCAGTGGTGATCCTGACCTTGCATTTCCCAAGGATAATGCGATGCACCCGCCTGTTTTTAAAGACAAATATGAGCAACGAGCGTACCTCAAGCATCGCTTGGTTTTGGCATTCCGCATCTTTGCTCGACATGGGTTCTGTGAAGGCGTCGCTGGCCACATCACGTTGAGGGATCCGGTTGATCCCACTTCATTTTGGGTTAATCCTTTTGGTATGATTCCCTGATAGAGGCTTGCTATTAATTACTAGTCTGAAGGGAATTTATAGATAAGACTAACCAGTGGAAATAGGTATGGATTTTGCGAAGATCAGAGATTGCGATCTCCTCCTTGTAACGCATGATGGAAAGGTGATTGATGGCGGGAAGAATAGGCTGCTTAATCATGGTAATAATAACAATAATAACTATTGACTATATCATCATTCCAAGGGAAACGGTTAATCTAATTATGACATGCTACAGCCGCGTTTGCCATCCACTCCGAAATCCACGCCGCCCGACCAGATGTTCACTGTGCCGCGCATTCTCATAGTCTCTACGGCCGAGCTTTTTGCGCTACCGGTCGAACACTCGACATGCTATCGCAGGACCATTGTGTTTTCTATCGCGATCATGCTTTATATCGGTCAGTATCTACCCTTATTAGGTCTTAGCTATCCTAACATCTTTTGAAATAGGAACTTCGCAGGAGTCGTACTAGACAATGAAGAAGGCAAACGGATCTCCGAGGCCCTCGGAACTAAAAAAGCTCTTCTTCTTGGAAACCATGGCCTTCTCACCGCTGGTGAGACCATTGAGGCGGTCACAGCTTGGTTCATACTCTTAGATAAGTGCTGTCATATTCAACTCCTAGCGGATGCATCATCAGCCGGCAGTGGTGCACCGCTGGTGAAGATAGGAGAGGAAGAGGCTCAGTCGACGTGGGAAGCATTGGGCCACGCTTCTGGTGGTTATTGTAAGTCTTAATCACTTGGCCTGTTTTATAATCCGAACTAGTACAGTACTGATGATATCTTTTGTAGTTATGGGCCTGCCCCAATTTCAGATTACGGAGGCGGAGTTTGGAGAGGAGACATTGCTCGGTCGTGGACTAGAACCGCTGAAGTGATTTACAATACTCATGGACTTCGTCCAGGAGATAGATTATATCAGCCCCCCATTTGAAAAGTAGATATGCTATATAACTAGATACTCCACCATCTAAATTTTGTCTGGATAGCAATGAATTCATCCACCTCACGTATGATATGAGACCCATAATATCACAAATGACTTTTGGAGGGAAGTCCCCTATGCAATTTCAAGAGAATGAACAACATGAATCTGCATACATGTCCCCACGAACGCCCATCAAAACAGGTTAGAAAATTGTCTGGGTATCCGTAAACTTTAAATCAGCTGGCAAGTAGATAGACGAGTGGCATAATATCAACAGGAGTACACTTTCTGTTCCGAGATTTCCAGCATTCTGACATATTCTCCAGCGACTCTCCAGCGCGTATTAAGAAGGTTCAAAAAGTCAACGAGGACTCTAAATGCTATATCCGCCTGCGGATCTCCATTCTCTAGTCTCAGCCAAGCAAAATTGGCCGCTGCTTGGTACAGGCAGTCGCATATCAAAGGACTAACACTCGAGATATCGAACCCAAGATGGCTCCCTAAGTATTGTGAAAATTGTACAATATCCTGTGCAGTCTCCTTGAGGCCACTGATCGCTATCTCTTGCATCTGCGTTTCTTCAACAGTGTTATCTCCGTGGTTGGTTCCCGTACAGGCATATGGATCGTAAAGAGACAGTCGAGCAGTGAAGAGCAGGGCAAATGCAGTACTGATCCTCCCTGGAGATATTTTGAACTCTTCTGCCAAGACGTTCGATAGAGCGTCCAAGGTTGCGTGTATCTGCATAGCGCTAGTGAATCGGAATGTACTTTCAATATCCCGATCATCGCGATTCCCAATCACTCGACCTAGTAGATGAGAAGCCTGGCAAGTACGAGCATATGCCCCTGCCTTAACGCTCGTCGGGGATGTCACAAAAATGGGTTGGCTTGCTGCAATTTCACCGCGGTCGAATGGCTCATCATCACAAGGAAGTACAGCTCCTTTGAGGAAGTCTCCAGACGAAAGAGGATGTCCGTAGCTTCCAGTGTTCACATATCTGTAACATGTTATTTTTTTTTGTTCATGAGACAACAAGGTAGCGGTAGGAAACCACAGCATGGGCATTCACCTGTCAAGTATCAGGACAGCATACCACGTACGGACATTTTCCTCTGCTTCTCCCCAAGAAGCTGGCTTAGGTAGCACATTGGGTGAATTATGGCGATCATGTAAACCTAACGTCTGTCCCAACCTAGCGCAGTGTCCCGCTGATAGATGAGCTGCTGGATAAATGCCATGACCGATCTCATATGCAGCAATGAGTACAGCAGTTTGCAAGACATGGATTGTAAGAAGGCCGCCAGTTTCAACTGTAGCTAGGAATTGTTTCGCCATACAATAGAGTGGTGACTCGGCAGGATGAATCCCATCTTGAGGGTATGAAATCATCATCTTCATGCTCGTGAGTAGTAAGGCCAAATCCGCACTCAGCTCAGGGAAAGTGTTCGACAGCTGCCGGTGTAGACGGGTTTTTGAAACTATTGGGAGCCAATCATGGATGCTTATAAAATAAGTACTGATGACCGCTTGGATATCCACCGCTGTGCCTAAAGCCGCTTTCAGTGCCACGGGCACAGGTATTTGAGGTCTGGGAATTGACCCATGGATCCGATTGAAGAGTTCTGTATCAAGGAAGAAGGATGAAGGAAAAGACGGGTTCACTGGAGTGCTGATCGACGTCGCGCTGCTTCCCGGAGACCATCGTAGGGACTTTTGAGATGTGTTGTCTGACAGAATAGACACGCTTTCGAGCCGCGCCTCTAGTAACTGAACCTTCTCCCTCAGTAGCGCAAGATCATTATTGTTCTGTCCGGAGCTCGGATCTGTATAACTGCAAGCTCTCTTCATGCGACTGCAGAGCGTACAGGCAGGCAACGCCTTGTCACACTTGCGCTTCTGTTTGCGACAAGCCAGGCAAGCCTGAGATGCTCTCTCCTGAGGCAAGGTGTTAGGGATTCCCTCCATTATCGGATCTTTTAACGGATGGCCCCACGCAAGCAGTGGTTCATGCCACGAAGGGCCGTGTCTCTAGGATCGTTACCCGCGACGGCATGCGGAGACAGCTTCGTGTTCGAACAACCAATATTAAGTTCGTCAGCACTACCCGGCACTAAAATTGTGCGACGGTTGTTAACCTTCTCAACTCCTTGCGATTTTGATGCTCTTGCCCCGCTCTTGATGACTGATCGAAGTTGGGACTTGGGAGTAGCGATCGATGCTCAGCATTTCAGTCATCGAACGACACGTGATGTCCACCCAGACGTTCACGTTTTTAATCCATTTCAATCGCATTTAGACTCCTACACGCGAGTTCTGGTGTTGCTTCATAACTTTCCACAAACCGCTAATATGGATGTGGAACAGATTAGAATCTACTCGCAACTACTGCCCTCTAGCCGTTGTCTACAAATGATAAGTTTTTAGTCGATTCAAGGTCACAACGAAACAGCTTTCCTGAACTTCCATTCCATACTTCTGCACTCGACGAGGCATTTAAAGCAGGTTGATATGACCTTAACTTATGGTTGACACGCAGACTCTATTCCTTTTTGCCGCCAAAAGTCCCATGTGACAGGCACAAAGTTGTGCTAGCAGAGCGCAAAGGAAAAACCAAAGATAGAACCGGAACCGTAAGGAACAAGGTTCCAAAAAGTCCGAATGCGAGGCTAAATCACAACTCGATACCTCGGAAGCAATATGTTATGACGTTTATGCGGAATAATTACCGGGTGGCGATGGAAGTGACTTCATAGATGCCAAGTGTCTGGTTGCGTTTCCGCTCTTGCAAGCAATGGAGATTCGCGACAATAGCATTCGACCTGGTCTACTCTAGGGATCGTTCGCCCACGACGGATAATACAGTTTTCGGTACCTTGTCAAAGGATTTCTGGGTGGTGAATACAATTTACGAGAAGTTCATGATGCCACATTAGCTGCGCATTACAGTTGCTTGCACTGCCTTTTTAATCTTCCTTTCTTCCCCGCCAAAAAATAAAAAAAAAAATAAAAATAAAAATAAAAATCGTTCGTCTGGATATCACTTTGGAACAGATGATCAATGATTCCAGTTGTCTCAGGAAGCTAATCTCGCAGTGCATATCACTCGAGTTTCAGCTCGGCTGGGGTAAAATATCATCCCATCACGGCCAAAACTCGCATTTTTCAGCCATTGAGCTGTCAAATATCTCTAGGCTACCATTACGCGTTTGAAACCCACGCGTGGTCAACTGAAGTGGTATCTATTCCGGCGTGGCCCACTCTCTAAGGGCCTGTTGTACCCCAGGGTTTCGACTCTCATCATGTTACTAACCCCGGATGAACGGGCGATCTCCACCCGGCCCACTTCCAAGCCTACAGTAGGTCTGGGGACCGTGTAGTCTCAAGCTCTTGGTGGTATGATTGTCTATTTCGAGTTTAAACAATTTTCGTGGCTGCGGAGATGTCCAGGGGAATTTAGGGATCACCTGACGTCAGACGAGCTATGTCATCTGGGGAATCATGGACTACTGGATACGCTTTGGCCTCGTGTGATCTAGATTCTTTCTGTGCCCGGGGTTTTCCTTCGATTTCCGGTTTATTGGATGTCTCATGTCATTTGCATTCAGATCAATAAATATGGCTGTGGTTCCTCCAAATTTGAAGCATCCATGTCTTCACACCGGTACTTTATCTCTCCCCGTCCTTCTATATATCGGGACTGACCATTACAACATTTATTGTATTAATTTTCTCTCTGTATAATCTTCTCTGCCCATTGTTATAACCATGGCAGGAGTTCATAAAACGAACGAAGGTGGTGATACAAATCTAGTTCGGGATTTTGAAACTTTACGGCGCACCGATGGCCCCTTGGTCGGCGGTAAGAATTCCTCCCTGGGTGAGATGATCAGTCTCCTCACGGCAAAGGGAGTCGCCGTGCCACCTGGTTTTGCGACGACTGCACAAGCTTTTTGGCGCTACGTCGATGCCAATGCTATTCGGGACCAGATAGGCCCGCTGCTCACAGATTGGCAGTCGGGCAGAGCAACTCTTGCTGAGACAGGCCATGCAGTGCGCCGTCTATTCCTCCGTGGCAGCTTTCCATCAGACTTAGAAACTGCGATCAGGACGGCCTATCGCAGGCTTGCCACCAAAACAGGAATTGAGAACTTGAGCGTCGCTGTGCGTTCGAGTGCAACGGCAGAAGATTTACCGGATGCAAGCTTCGCCGGTCAACAGGAATCATATCTGAACATCGCAGGTGAAAACTCAGTATTGCACGCCTGTCGGCGGTGTTATTCTTCGCTCTTCACCGATCGGGCCATCGCCTATCGTCAGGCTAAAGGATTTGACCACTTGAGTATTGCACTCTCTATTGGAGTACAACGCATGGTTCGATCTGATGCCAGTGGCTCTGGCGTCATGTTTTCCATTGACACTGAAAGTGGCTTTGACAAAGTCGTGCTCATCAACGCATCATGGGGACTCGGTGAAAATATCGTCCAAGGAACCGTTAATCCGGACGAATATCAAGTCTTCAAGCCCCTTCTCGATAAGCCCAATCTGGTGCCCATCATTGACAAGAAGCGCGGTGAAAAGGCTATGAAGATGATCTACGGTCGTGATCAAACTAGCTCAACCCGCAATGTGCCCACTTCCAAAGCAGAACGAGCAGCGTTTGTGCTGAATGATAAAGAAATTCTGCAGTTGTCACGCTGGGCATGCATAATCGAAGCCCATTACAAAGGTCCGATGGACATGGAATGGGCCAAAGATGGAATCACCAATGAACTATTCATTGTCCAAGCTAGACCTGAAACAGTGCAGTCGCGCCGTGATGTCAATGCTGCCTTCAAAACATACAAAGTCAACAACAAGGGCCGTCTTCTAACTACCGGTCTTTCGGTTGGTGATGCCGCCGTCTCAGGACACCTTTGTCTCATCGAAACCCCGAAGGACATTGACAAGTTCATCGATGGCTCAATCCTAGTGACAGGAGCAACTGACCCAGACTGGGTGCCTATCATGAAGCGTGCCGCAGGTATCATCACCGACCACGGCGGGCGTACTTCGCATGCTGCGATTGTCAGCCGTGAATTGGGCGTTCCAGCAATTGTGGGCACAGGCAATTCCACCTATGTGCTGCACACTGGTCAGGAGGCCACCATAAACTGCGCTGAGGGAGATACCGGCTTCGTATATGAAGGTATCTCTGATATCACCACGCAGTCAGTCAACCTGTCCGAACTGAAGGCGGTTCGAACTAATGTTATGCTTAATCTTGCCAATCCAGCATCAGCCTTCCGCTGGTGGCGGCTCCCAGCCGACGGTATCGGCCTTGCTCGTATGGAGTTCGTCGTGACCAACGCGATTCAGGTCCATCCCATGGCCCTTGTCCACTTTGACACGCTGAAAGATGCAAAGGCAAAGGAGGAAATCGCACGGCTGACGACCGGATACGAGCACAAGCCAGACTACTTTGTTGATAAGCTGGCGCATGGCTTTGCATCCCTGTGCGCCGCCTTCTATCCGAAGCCAGCTATCCTCCGTATGAGCGACTTTAAGACAAATGAGTACGCCAATCTCATTGGTGGAGCTGAGTTTGAACCCAAAGAAGAAAACCCCATGCTTGGTTTCCGTGGTGCTTCGCGATATTACTCACCACATTACAAGGAGGGATTTGCCCTCGAGTGCCGCGCCATCAAGAAGCTGCGTGAGGAGATGGGATTTACCAACGCCATTGTGATGATTCCCTTCTGCAGAACTATTCACGAGGCGAAGAAGGTGGCAGACGTCATGGAGGAGTACGGGCTCAAGCGCGGAGAGAACGGCCTCCAGCTCTACGTTATGTGCGAGATTCCGTCCAATGTCATCCTAGCTGATGAGTTCACCCAACATTTCGACGGCTTCTCTATCGGTTCCAACGACTTGACGCAGCTCACCCTCGGAGTTGACCGTGACTCTGGCGAGCTGGCCGACTTGTTCGACGAACAAGATGAGGCGGTCAAGTGGATGATCTCACGAGTAATCTCGGTAGCCAACAAGAAGGGTTGCAAGATTGGTATTTGTGGCCAAGCGCCCAGTAACCATCCAGAATTCGCCAAATTCTTGGTCGAAGCTGGTATTAATTCTATTTCCGTCAGTCCAGACAGCTTTGTCGCAGTCAAGAAATTCGTGGTTGAGAGCGAGAAGGCATGATTTCATTACGAGACTTTAATTGATTAATGAAGCAATTGTATTTTTTTTAATCTATGTATCTACACATCTATTGAATTCTCCCCTAAGGCGTCAATACACGAAAATTGATATTCACGGAGACCTAGTTTTCTTTTTTCCTCCACAAAGCCGTAATACTATGGGTGGACGGGCCATAAGATTTCCTATTTGCGGGGGAAAAGCCTCAGGTTACTGTTTACATAACAGCATTTCCACGAATACTTCATACTAGGCACCATTTCCACACTCACTCTGGCTTGTAATTGATTAAATTAGCTTCGTAAGAACCAAGATAGAAGCACACTGCGGAAAGCTTCCGGCTTATGGTTTATGCTCCCCTCTCCTGATGATTAGGGTATCCCTGTCAATTGAGACTGATGGCATGATATTCGCAGGGACTTCCAACTAAAATGATGTCATGAGTTAATCGAGCTGGCAAGCGTATCCTTGTGATCTAGTGAACTGATCATGTTATCGGGTCAGATCACCTTGACCGCGGTTGAGATCCAGCCACGAAGTTAAAGCACTAGACATCTAGAACATATCAGTCCACCGAGTCTCACACCACTCACCAAACTAATACAGTTCCTTGCAGTATTGTTGCCTCCCCCGCAACATGTCCAAGTTACTTACCTCACGCTACCCCCAGAATACTGCTTGAAATGTTAAAAAATGTCCGACCTCAATATATCCCCACTAGGAAACGGAAGTCCTTAAATTGATCGTTAGAAATGTCATCAGAAATTACCAAGTCAAAGTCGCGCATTGCAATTGTTGGTGTCGGCCAAGTTGGTGCCGCTGCTGCTTATGCGCTCATCCTTGGCTCCGTCGCGAGCGAGTTGCTCCTAGTTGATGTCAAAGTGGGCCTGAGAGATAGTCAGGTCCACGATCTTTCAGATGTGACCTACAGTGGGAATAGCAGCACGCGCGTGCGAGCGGCCACGTACCGTGAAGCAAGCCAGTGCGACATAATCGTCGTGACTGCAGGATCAAAATATTACAGAGGTAAAAACCTCATTGCTCGCTCGTTCTGAAGACACAGGCTCATATAGAACGTTCAGGTGAAACTAGCGTTCAACACATGTATCAGAAAATGGCCGTCATTCGAAGCGTAGTCAATGCCATGACGCCATTCAGATCAGATGCGATCCTACTCATTGTGGCCAATCCCGTCGACTTGCTCACGTCTCTTGCTCTTGAACTCTCTCAGCTCCCGGCATCTCAAGTGTTGGGCTCAGGTACCTTTCTGGATTCGGTGCGGCTTCGCGGGCTATTAGCAGACAAGGCCGGAGTATGTTGCACGTCAATCCCTGCAAACCTCACTTCGAACCAAGCTAAATTGAGGATTAGGTCGCAACAAATTCAATAGATCTGTATGTATTAGGTGTGCAAGGAGATTCGCAGGTCGTGGCATGGTCGGCTGCAACGATCGGTGGTGTTCCCCTTGACAGTGTTCCCCTTGACAAGTCGGTCCCCCCTAATACTATCAACCGCGCCGAACTTGTGCATGAATGCAAGCAGACAACGAAAAATATAGTCAAAGCAAAGGGGTCGACTGCATTTGGAATCGGATCTATCATCACTAGCATCTGTTCTTCGATCCTTCGCGACAAGCGGAATATTCGTTCCGTTAGCCATTTCCAGCCAGAATTCGGCTGTTGTTTCAGTTTGCCCGTGGTCCTAGGGAGGCAGGGGATCATAAGGACGATACATGTCCCGTTGAGTAACGAGGAGAATGCCGCATTGACGGAATCAGCGAAGACATTGGGTGCCACTATTGTGCGAATCAATGAGGAACAGTAAGTGCGAAGGGAAAAGAGTAACGTGGAGCTTGCGGATCTAGAGAAACAAATGTTCTAAACAATAATTTACTATTTCTGTCAGTGGCCGGGATTCTCCCTCCTTTCTTGTACGTATGGTGGACAGGGATCTTCATCATTTTCGCTCAAGACTCAGATTCAATGAACTTCAGCTATCTTGTCACTCATTTGAGGCTAGCGTCTAAGTATTTGTCAATTAGACTGTAATATGTTCGACAGAATATTCTCATCAGGATCACACTTATGCCCTACAAGGTTAGAACAGCAAATTTCCGAAAATGCCACACAGAATGCCACGTCTAGGGGGGACAACGGAAGTCTAGTATCTGAATTTAGGGAGACGTGCAGTCCAAGGGCTTGTGCCACGCGAAAAGAATCTGAACCGCGTAACGATCACCGGACGCTACTTAGGTTGGCGCTAGAATCAGTCAATTCACGACCTGTCGCCCATGCAATAATGAGAGACCATCTCCAATGACTAGTCGATCCTATCCAGCTTCAGATGGATGCATAAACATGGAAGTTCCTTACATTATTACTACTGTAGGTTCAGACGTTGAACCTGCACTTGTAGACTTTAGCGTCTCGCTTAGGCCCCATCGTGCCTACCAGGTCAGCATCTTTCTACGGAGTACAATCGCTGGTATGCAGGGGTGGGACAGGCGCAAATCTCCCCTTAGTTCATCGAGTCTGCAGGTGTGGTCTCATGTTTTCGGGCAATTTTTGCAAAAAAAAATTAAATGAAAGCAGTCAATCAGTGTCCTGCGGGCCTTTAGCTTCCTCCCCGAATATTTTCGATTGACCAATGGAAATCAGAAGACGGTCTAATATTCGGAGCTATGGGGCTAGATGCCTGCAGGTCGTCACCGTTTTCGGTGGGTTTCTTCCGAGCGTCTGTTGCACGATAAAAATGACCTGTCCAAACCTTCGCCGATCTGACGGGTACACTAATCCAACGCAAACGAGATATTCCGGGGTGGGCCGTTATGGTGAGGAATTCCATGAGCACGGCACTTTCAAACATCAGTGTTCCTCCAAGAGCCCATCATGTCGAGCCTCGAGAGTAATGACAACCCATGGAGTATTTCTAGTATGAATAAAGACCAATAATCCTCTAAAGGATTTGAACGCCAAAATTTGGCTCTGATTCGTCGATGGTGGCGGCAATGAAACGATTGGCCCTCAGCATAATCGATGAAATCTATAGCATCCCGTTTCCTGTTGGATGGCTTTCGATTTGTGAGAATAAATTTTCGTCAGACTCACAGAGTTCACATCCCATACCGCGATTCTATTTCAACCCCATGTCTACCCGCAGGAGTCCACGATAGACTAAGAATCTGTCGGCCATGGGTCAACCATGAGGCTTAGATAAACCTAGTCGGAAGGACCCGACGGTCTCTTCGCTGAGATAAGAGCACCTAAAGGTTCATTCATCTGTCAGAAATTCTGAATGGCATGATCTGGGCGACTCTACTAACGGTGAGGACCCTTTCAGCCTTTGTTGCACTGACAATCTTACTCCGCACCCCCAGAAAGTCGTTATTACTGTTTGTCACTTTGGTCTCTCGGTGGCCTGGTCACTGGTGGAGACAGGCTTCGCTAGGTAAAGGGCAACAGATCGACATGAGACGGGTCTGTCCGATCACGAAATCCCAATCTTTGTCTCGCTCTACAGTTGGTCAAAATTTGATCCCTCCCAAACCCGAGATTCTGGAGCCTGTCAGCTGCCTCTCAGTCCGCGCTCCAGAAAGACGGCGCAGTCTCATTTAGCGTATCGTACTCAGTGACTCGATGACGATTCCGATTCCTTCCTTCATGAACGATGTGGGTCAGTGGCTTGTTTCTGAGCTTCTTACTGCGTCGACCGCTAAGTTGTTATTAGGGTACCAGCAACTTTTCCAGCCCGGGACTCGGACCGCTACCGTTTATGGCCGTGTTGGATCTCTGCTTTACAAGAGGAAGCATTAGCATTGCGTGGACAAGAACAGTTCTCTGCGGCGCCTTTTTTTATCTCTGCTCGCGACCCGTTTCTGGGTCTTTTGCCCTCCACATTATTCTCCTAGTGCCAATGAGCGTCAACGAGCCGTTTGCCAAAATAGGAATACTTTCAATGTCGCGTGGTCCCGCCAGGATCCTGAGGTTCGACATGCCTGGAAAGAGGCGAGCTGAGCTCATAACGCCTGACATTGAAGACTGCTCTCCTACGATCCTCATCTGCATTCTTGAGATCAGAATGCGGATGCCATATCCGCATTCACGACCATCTGCCCCTGGCAGCCGTAAGACACTTCGTAGATTCGAGTGAACTTGAGCATTCAAGCACGAAGAGTAGTGGTAAAGAGCCATCTTCGACGCGCCATACGTAGGAAGGCCTCTGCAGGGGGCGGGGGGGCAAGACCCATCATCTCGGTACTTCAGGTGGCGCGAACAGATTCAGCGTAGGAGTCTTATACGGATCAGTGCCTTTCCGCGGCCGTTTGGCGATGTTGTTCCTTCGTTCTGGCCCCCAATTCAAAGGTTCACTGCGCCTATGAGACCGGAGGAAGCCTCGCCCAGACGGCCCTAGCGACGGGACTATCTGGAGGCGGGAATTTCACTTAAGTGCCTGATCCGCCAAAGGTATCAAAATTGCCGTAGTTAAGAAAAGACTTCGTTCTAGCCACTCATATATTCCGCACTGAACCTGTACATACCAACATCATACATGGGATGTACCCTCAACCATTTCCGAGATCGGCCGCCATATATATGGGTCAGTTATAGTCGTCTGATAGCGACACACTTCGCTGGATCGATGTCCATCAAGTGAAGCCGTTCCTTCTTTCACGTCAGTTACTGGTACCCCGACCCAGAAGGACTCATGAAACAAGATTTCTCAGACCACAACCACCCAGAAGGTCAACTCATCATGAATTCTAGAAAAGGACCAACGGCTGGGAAAAAACGAGAATCGCGCGTTGGTAGTCGAAAGGTAACCTCGCTGACGGCGGAACAGTTGGAAAGGAAAAGAGCCAACGATCGTGAGGCACAGAGGACGATTCGCCAACGTACGAAAGAACACATTGAACATCTCGAGCGTCGAGTGGCAGAGCTTACCGCCAAAGGAGAACAGTTTGATGACATACTAAGACGAAATGCTGCCCTAGAAGCAGAGATTGCGCGTCTCAGAAATCAATTAGCTATGTTCAGTAACGGTTCACTGTATGCTGCCCAAGGTAAGAGACTCGTTTTGTTTCAATGTCTCTATTAATTATCTAGGTCGAAGTCTGTCTATTCTTCAGACCTTCCGCTGGCTATAGCACTACTAACAGGCCCTAGCAGTGAATGGACCACGAAGATCATCAACAGCTTCTACCACACCGACTATTGCTCACACCCCTTATCCTGGTAGCCGTGGAAATCCCCATCCCCAAATATCACCGATGCCGTCGATGTCAGGCAGAGCTTCATTTCCTCAAGAATGGCAACCCTACAGTACGACGCGTTCCTCCCCCATCGGTGAATCAACAAAATCGGATTACACCGGAGAAGTCGAACCGTACGTGCTAGAAGGACAAGTTCAAGATCCACGATTTAATCACACCATTACGACAATGAACCTAGCGACAAACCATATGGATTTCAATATCGCGAGCGCATCCACACTATCGCCACTGGAGTCATATCCGCCGACATACGCGTCAAATATCCATCAGATCAAAGATAGAGATGATCTCTCGCAGAATCTGCAGCCAGCATCTCCATATACACCATCGCGAAGTATTCCGGTGCCCGGAACGACAGATGAAGTAAATATGCAGGGAGTACCTCCTACGCAAAGCTCTCACATTCTCCGACTTACACCCTGACTGCTCCCGAGACTTCGAGATTGAATGAGTTATACCTCCGATATATCCCAGCCTATGCAGTAACGAGGCTGGCATATATGCACCTATTCAGACCGCAACAGATAGCTATGCTGCATGGAGCGTGTGTGGACGAACAGCTATTTATCGCACCCAGCTGAGCAAAAGGGGCTGATACCCGCCAAACTCATCAGTCGTTTCTACACAATCCTTCCTCTTCGAGAACAGACACTCTGCCTGCCTAACGGGTCATCCCGGTCATCCAGGCTATCCAGGCCGTCCCATTAACCCAGTACCACATCATAGCTCGCAGGGAGACAGATCGCACTATCAGCATTTATCTAACCAGTCTACCGACTCCGGTCGCGAACCATCAATCCATGACCAAGATTCATCGACCAGAATCAGCGCACGCTGAAGCAGTTGGAAACGGTGGACATATTTCAATATGGGAGACAGGGGATAGTGGTAAAAATGACCCTCACGAATCACACGCTTACACGGTCTAAAGCACAATACGAAACTGGTTCTCCAAAACGACATAGATGACATATACGGGAAATGGAAAGACACAGTGGGTTGATGAGGTCCTTCAGATACATGGCATTATCACTTCCGGTGTTCCGACAAGTCTCATTGGCAGCTGTTGAAAAAGCAGCTGCCGAAGTCCTTGTTGCTGAAAAAGGTCCTGCTACGGAAGAGGCCCTACTACTGAAGAGGCCCTACTACTGAAGAGGCAGCTGTTGAGAAAACTCCTGTCAAAGGGCCATTTGCAAAGGAGACTCCTGCTGCCGAAACTCCCCACATAAATAAGACTTCTGTAGCTGAAGAGGCTCCTGCACTACCATTGAAGAAGCTGCTGCCCGCAAAGAGTCTCCTGCCGCAAAGGAGAATACAATCCCAATCTGGTCAGGTCCTTTTTCACCTTGTCCTATGGAGGGTACACCAAGCACCGCAGCACCAGATCTCTGTTTGTTTCATCAACGATGAGAAATGGTAAGGAATGACAAGGAAAGAAGGAAACTACAAGCTGACCCGCAGCCTATTCTACCAGAGTATATATTATTTAAAAAAAATTGAAAAGAGATTCATTGCCCAATACGCAAGAGTTCTATCGAGGACAATTGATTCTCTGTGTATTTTTGTCTGAATCTTTCCACCAGGTATCAACGCTAATGGGGGCGTAAGGAGGCTACTATTATTATTATTATCTATCGATGCTCTTCATTGGATATTACTGAGCTGATAGAGTTTACTTTACTTGGGCTATCTGTTCTGGCCAGAACCTCCTGGTTCGAGAACGTTTCAGATTATTGTTTGTGTCGGCCCGGACTAGCGGGAGTTCATGCTCCAAGTACCGAGCATAGTATACCGGATGAGAGTGGAACCTGAGCTACAGGAATATAGGGGGTGAGGGAAGCAGAAATAAATGAAGATGGATGAATCTCCTCTTTTTGATTCTGATTGGTTTAGTTTACAGTTATAAGACACATGGAAGCTAGAAAAGTAAAAAGAAAGGAACGAAGACCACACGGCTGTGCCATGTCTCCTTCATTGGTTTAGGTATTCGGTTCTTTTACCTCTTCTAATTCGTGTACTCCTTCTGGAGGCTCTTGGCAATAGTCTGGAGCTGGATGTTGCTGGTTCCCTCGTAGATAGCTCCGATCTTGCTGTCACGGAAGAACTTCTCGGAGAGGTTGTCACGGACGAAACCCATACCACCCTGCCACTCGACAGCCAAGCTGGCGACGCGGCCGGCAACCTGGGAAGCGTAGAGCTTGGCCATGGCAGCGTCCTGGATGAAGACCTCACCGGCATCCTTCTTACGGGCGGCGTTGTAGACGAGAGCACGGGCGGCGGAGATCTCGACGTAGGCCTGGGCGAGCTGGTGCTGCATACCCTGGAACTCACCGATCAACTGGCCGAACTGCTTGCGGTCGTTCCAGACGTAGCTGTTATACGAAATTTTAATTAGCTTGACTGCCACATTGAAATAAAGGGGATGTTTCTTCGCGAGTTCGCGGACTTACCGGGCAGCAATCTCCCACGCACCCAGAGCCAGACCAGTCATCTGAGAGGCGATACCGATACGACCCTCGTTCAGGATACCAATGGCATACTTGTAACCGTGGCCCTCAACACCGAGCAAGTTCTCCTTGGGGATCTCGACGTCGTCGAAGTTCAGCACGCAGGTGCTGCTAGCGCGGATACCCAGCTTCTTCTCCTTCTTGGCAATGCTGAATCCAGGAGTTCCCTTCTCAACAACGAAGGCCGTGATGCCCTTGTAACCCTTGCTGGGGTCGAGGTTGGCGAAGACGATGAAGATACCAGACTCCATGGAGTTGGTGATCCACATCTTGGAACCGTTGATCTTGTATCCGTTCTCGGTCTTGACGGCCTTGGTCTGCAGGGCGAAAGCATCGGAACCGGAGACGGGCTCGGACAGAGCGAACGAACCGAGAGTGCCGCCAGTCAGCTTAGGCAGCCATAGACGCTGTGTGGCCTCGTTTCCGTATTTGGTGAAAGCGGTGTTGACCAGGGTGTTGTGCACATCAACCAAGACACTGACACTGGGGTCGACACGGGCCAGCTCCTCAATGGCGATGATGGCAGAGGTGAAGTTCATGCCGGCACCACCATATTCCTCAGGGATCTCAATACCCATGATACCCTGGTCGTACAGCTGCTTGATAATGCTAGGATCCATCTTCTCCGCCTCATCCATCTCCCGGACCTTGGGGAGAATGTGCTCCTGAGCAAACTTGGAAACCTGCTCTCTCAACATGACTTCCGTCTCGGAGAAATGGGTGATGGGAGTGGGTGTCAGCTGAGAGATGTCAGACCGGCGGGCGGTCGAAACGAATGTGCGAGCACTATAACATAGAGAATAGACAATTAATCACTGTGCTTTCCAAAGTTGAGGTTTTCTGCTATTTTCTCATGGAACCGCATCATTGACGCCTATCATTGAAACCTACCATTGAACTGACCGTCTTGCTGCCAGGGCGGAAGTGGCAGTGCGGGACAAGGGCCGCAGGGTACGGTTGATGCTGGCCATGTTGAATAATGAGGATGGAACAGATAAATTCCGGCTGCTCTCACAGGTAAGCAATTACTTCCCAAGCAGAGTATGAAAGGGAAAAAGCAGAGCAAGTGAGCTGCACGGCGAGGCGAGCATTATGTTTGCCCTCGTAGAAACCGAGGTTCTGCGGAGTCGGGCACTTGCGGAGAACCCCAGACGGGAGACCGACCGCCACAAGCCTCGGTTAACCGCGGTGGCCGAACTTCGGGGGCTCCGGCGGTAGCCAAGGGAATGAGTGACCGAGGTCAATGGCAAGCCGACCGGCGATATATTGAGCATTTAAACAGTTCCGACCGGTCCGGACTTATCTACTTATCCCTTCGGTGAGACGGGAGCAGCTGAAGAATCGGTTACTCTGTTGTTGGCATGAAAGTTGCTCCTCCCAGCGTGGATGAAGAGGTCCATGTGCTGGTGCTCGACTGAGGAACACAAAAAAGACAGCCGAGTCTAGCCACACCAGCAACGACAACGTTACGTCTAATGTCCATTGCTGCCATAACAGTGCAGTAAAAAATGCGACAAGCTCAAGAAAGAATATGCTTATATTTACATGAT
Source organism: Paecilomyces dactylethromorphus (assembly GCA_029606265.1). NCBI lineage: Eukaryota > Fungi > Ascomycota > Eurotiomycetes > Eurotiales > Thermoascaceae > Paecilomyces > Paecilomyces dactylethromorphus. Next base: position 2,894,337 of record JAPVCE010000034.1, read on the forward strand.
GTGCAGGAGGATTGAAATCACAAGGAACTGGAAACTACGGCTGTTCTGACTTGAGGAGAATCCAGCTGAAATCCCCGCTAACAGCCAAAATGTGGGCTCAGGTCGATGCCATCCACGAGGTCCTCGAATTACCATAGATTGTTGCATAGAAGGTACTAATATTCTAGTACCAGCAACACTCTTATTTCCTCCGGCTTGCCGATATTGTATCATTGCAGATGGAGGAGCACTATGCTTTCCATAGGCATGGAAGCCACGGAGAGATTGCAGAGAATTCTTCCTGGGCTGACCAGATAAAAATCAACAAAAAAAATTAAAAAAAAAAAAAAAAAAAAAAAAAAAAGGGAAATAACCGTGCAGGAAACGACTTGACATTCTCCTCCACAAGCCAGACCGGCGGGTGGACCATGATTCATGCGTAACATCTGTCAACCCGTTCCACCGCTCTGCAAGACGACAATCGAGTCATGGAGAATTCGGCCTTGATAGCTTAATTAAAGCCGGGCCCAATCACTAAACCCAGTTTAACTAGCCATGAACTGCGGACCGGGACGTTGGCTTCCGCAGTGGAGTTGTCAACACCCGAAGACCGACGGGTCGGTTTCGAGCTTTAGGCGCCTTCGTAATCGGATGGGTTCCTCGTTGGATGTGCAAGTTCCTCTAAGTTAGCTAGTGGCAGTGTCAGTCCCAGTCGGTGACAGCCCTGGACCGCTCGTATGGGTCCTTCTGTCTCCCTACCGTTCGATCTGGCGCGACCAGCCTGTTCGTCGGAAGTCCTTTTGTCCCTCCTTATCCTCCCCGCCGCCCCTCGAACCTGGGGATCCTAAACATCATTGTATTTGACTGGTACCAGTAGATCCAGAAGGCAGAAATGACCGTGTATGAAACAGTCCCAATTGAACCTGATGTAAGTGATCATGGGCAAGGGGATTCACTTCTTCGCACAGCTCATCCGCATCCCGCCAGGCTAGCGACGCCGACACATACACTGGTTACACAGTAGACGACACCTCCAGTTTAGACACCGCATCGCTGGTCTCAGAGGTGAGAAGATATCAGTCAGTAGCCTGCATCATTATAGGAATCCTACAAGGCAGAGCATTGGATATCGCTAATGACAGACTAGATATGAGGTACGGAACGCAAGCGGGTTTCCCATCCATCACGCAAAAACTGAGGAACGCAGAATGGCCGGCGATACCATGCATACCAGGCTGGTAAATGTCCTTGGGTACGAAACAGCCTCTTTTTGGTTTATATAAAATATAAAAAACGAGATCTGAGCATGAGCTGATCGTCTCCATGATAGCCAAACGATGAAGAAGAGCAGGATCGGTTAGACTTAGTAAGATACCTCTCTGATGACGGTGCGGGTACTGTGGCTCAGACATATCAGTTCCATCACATTCATCTACTTGCGCTTGATGGCGCGCTCTACAGAGCTCCGATTGAAGGTGACCCGCCGAATGTCTTGGACATCGGCACAGGGACGGGCATCTGGGCCATAGAGATGGCGGAGTAAGCACAACATGGATATGGATCTCGTTCGAGGCCAGCAAGCATTACTAACTTTGGAAAGGCAACATCCCAATTCGGAGATATTAGGTACTACCTTCTTCTTTTCTGGTTGTCGAATTCTGTTTTGAACAGACCGTAGGACTGACGCTGGTAGGTATCGATTTGAGTCCAATTCAACCTTCATGGTGAGTTGATTTGTCCGCGTCACGTTGAATCTATGCCAATAGTATCACAGGGGCCCACCGAACTGTAGGTTCATGGTAGAGGATGTCGAGTTGGACTGGTCATATGGAGAGCAAAAGTTCGACTTTATCCATTCGAGGGGAATGATTGCCTGTATCATGGACTATAACCGTCTATATCGTCAATCCTTCGATCATCTGATCCCTGGAGGCTGGATCGAGGTTCAGGAATTTGAGACAAGGATACCATCTAATACACCTTGCGATAAGTCGAAGAGGAGGCACATTGATGAGTGGTTGCGATATCTCGATGAGGCCACCATCTCGGTTGGGAGACCACTCACCGTGGCTAGAGAGCAGAGACAGCACCTCGTTAATATTGGATTCGAAAATGTTACAGAGGAAATCTACCCGATACCCTTTGGGACCTGGCCTAAGGACCCGAAGCTGAAGGAGCTTGGGCGATTTCAGCTCGCACAAATGTTGCAAGCTGTCGATTCGCTTTCTCCCGCCGTGTTCTCACGGATCCTCAACTGGGATCCTGAACGCGTGCGAGAGTTGACGTCAGGAGTGAAGCGAGAACTGATGGATCGGTCTTTAAATCTTTATTGTAACATCCACTTTGTGTATGGAAGGAGACCTGGAATATAGACACCATTCTTGCTTATACCCAATCGACCCAGTCGCATCCGGAGCGTGCCACTATCTGGGACTTGAGAGTTCTGAATACATGTCCAGGTAATTACACTCACCTGGAAGAAACAGGCAGCATTGACCTGTTGGCTCTAGTATCTTCTAGTACCGCCACCGAGGACCAGAGAATCACAATTCGGAGATCGCCGTCTGTGGAGATGCAGAATTGAACGCTCAGTTCACTTTTTGTTAATCGCCCGTCGATCTCTCAGGTCCGCGTCTCCTTCTTTGCGGTTTTCACAGTCCCAACAGAATTCTATTTGGCACCGGTCTTGCCACAGCCTGTCTTAGCGGAAATCAATCAGCCCAAATCTATGAGTAGCACTTGAACCAGCATGACAGTTCTTCAGCAGTCGACCAATCTGCTCCAAAGGCAGGCAACGACGTAACATTCCAACCGCCACACTGTTCGTCAGGCGGGGCATCGATCGTGGCGCAGCACAGCGGGAAGTTCTGCCAAGCTGTCTCGGAAGGGAAGCATCTTCCTCCCACGGCGCTTCAGGCTGGGCGCTTAACACGCCCTCATAATCAGCTGCTCTTCCCCCTATCTTTCAACTTGTTTTCCTTCTTTATTCCTGTCATTCTAGAGATCATATTTTATTTCTTTTCTTTTTGCCAAAGGAGATACCCATCCGTTTTCGCTCTCTGCGATCTATATTCATAACTCTAGGGGGAACGACGTCATCGAAAGTCCCCGCACTATTATTTCCCCCGCGCTTCTATCGCGAGATCTCAATTAAACAGCGACTTTACGACCATACCAAGATCTTGGACAATTGCTTACGTTTTATAAGCCATGGCTTCTACTCACAGCGACCCTCGACTGCTCTTCAGCGTCAAAAACATTCGCGCTTTCCACATTCAAGATGGCGAAGAATCCGAACTTACGCCGTCCGGCCCTGAGACTCTCTCCTTGCTGATGGTACCAACGACCACTCATCACCCCGGTACATCAGAGCAACAACCTGGTGTTCCCGAGGAGGACTTCTATCTGCATCTTCACCTACCACCGGAATTGGACATGCCCCTTCCCGCGACGACACAGATCTATCACCAGCCGCCAAGCAGCTACCTCATCCCACGCTGGGATCTCGGGCCCGATGCAGGCGCTTTCATCCGCATACAATTTCCCAGTATCGGTACCGGACCGAATAAGGTGACTCAGGAGGAAGTGGATACATTTGAAAGCATTCTGGCACAGTGCACAGCCTTCCTCGAACGGGCACCTCCGCCGCAGCAGCACGCGCCCTACAATCCAGCGGACTATGCCCCAGGGGAGGGTTACGTTTCCTCCCCTAGCGAGAAACCTAGCTCATCCCACCCGCAAATTGTGCTTGTGGATGAGGAAGATGGCAGTGTTGTCGGAGAGCTGTCAGATGGATACAATGTCGTCGAGAAGCCCGGTGTCAAGCCTGGCTCGAAGAGTAAGTTATCCAAGGAATATGAGGATTGATCAGATCGCTAAATAATGGCTAGGACCTGTCGAGATTCAATTCCCTGCAGAAGGTGAAGGCAATCAGATCAGCGTCAGCAACGTCTCAGATGACTATCTCCGTATGGCACAACATCCCGCCTACAGAGACTCTACGATCGTTCAGACATCTGCAATGGCATCCCGCCTCATCGTCACCGGATCCACATACCTCTCGAAGGCGTTGGCCAACGGAGCAGACGCTTTCGTACAGAAGACAAAGCCAAACCCCAAACCTGTGACATTCACACCGGCTACGCAAGCCCGCATCCGCAAGATCCACGATTTCTCCGCAGCGGCAGTAGGTGTGTCTGCGAAGACGGTCGGTCAAGTTAACAAAGTTGCACATAATTTTGGTGCATCAATGGCTAGACGAAAAGACACTGGCAAGCAGAAGGGCATCAACAGGGCAGATAGTCTTAACTACAAGCCTGGCATTCTCAACAAGTCCATGATTGCCTTCTCCACGATTGCGGATGGAGTTGAACTTGGTGCTCGTAACTTGCTCACGTCTGGCTCTGCTGCTGCCAGCACGATGGTCCATCACCGTTATGGGCCAGAAGCAGGTGCTGTCGCTTCTGACCTAACCGGCGGGTTTAAGAATGTCGGCTTGGTATATATAGATGCCACAGGCGTCAGTCGTAAGGCGATCATCAAGTCTGTGGCAAAGGGTATGGTCATCGGTCGCATGCGGGATGGGAAGCAGGTAGTCGTGGGAGGTGGTGATGGTGGCCAGGGGCCATCTGGTCTGAGTCGTAATCCCACCGCTCGTCATCCATCACCAGTTCCTACGCCGCCGCCCGCATATGGAGCACCAGGCACCATCTCTCTAGGTGGAACTCCAATGTCTGGAGGAAAGCAATGATGTGTCCGCCTCATGTATTTTAGATGCACCCCATGATATTGGTGAAACTATTGTGTATATGGCTGCTGGCTCAGTCCAGGATGATATATGGGTTGTATTTATTTACGAAATCTCCTTTTGCATCCTTGAGTTGTGCACAATTTACAGTTACCCAAGCCTCTATTTTTTCTTGTCTTGTTTTAGCCAGCGTCTATCCCAGAAGATCTCAATGCTGAACTACTCCAGAGCCTAGATAGAAATACAAGTCTAATACCAAACAACCACACAAGAGTATACAAGCTCAGTAAATGAATCCTATAATGTCAAATAGCTCAATTAATAGATCCAATAACTAATGTACTTTTTACCCCTGCTCTTTCCCAAACAATGATTATCTAATAATAGAAAAAGTCTCTGTTGTCGAAGAAATATACAATCCTCTATTTCTACATAGCATATTTAACTCTTCCAGGACCCACTTGAAATCATCTCTTTTTCTACCTGTCAAGTATGCATAATCTATGCCTATTTCCATGCACGTGTATACTAGGACATATTTCTTCTTTCTTGGCAAAAAAGCACGATGTATATATATTTTCTTTTTTGGTCCCTGTCTAAACTTACACGGAGTAATTCCGAAAACTACAATACGATACAATATTTTCTGTCTATTTTTCCATTCTTTTCATCCATTGGGTACCCAGATGCAAGACCAATATTTAGATTTCTGATATATTGTGAGCAGACTCGGAGAAATCCGGTCTGTGTTCAGGCATTCCCCCTGCTCCGTATAGAAAGTGGTGGGGTGATTTCTAGACTATACTATTCTTGGGTGAGGACCCAGGGTATTGTAATCATTTTAAGTAAATATCGGCAGGTATCCACATCAGTCAGTGTTATGACAGTGTTTGCTCTAGCCGTCTTAACGCAATGTCAGCACACATAGTGAGTTGTTGCCATGGTTGAAAATGTCGTCGGAAATTGCTAATTCTCAATATATTATGGCCATTGCTGGTCTCTCCGTTCGGGTGAGTTAAGTACGGTTTAGGCTTACGCAGTGTCACTTGAATGTTGTTAGTCATGTTACTCAGTTCAGGAAATGAAATTGTGTGGCTCCCCCTCCTCTTGGTTCTTTTTTCTGCCGTTCGATATCGATAACAGGCCCTGGCGCGCGGGCCCGCCATTGGTGCGTTTCAGCATCAGATGGCAACATTGCCAACGCATAACCCTCCTTGACGAGGAAAAAAAAATGGACCCTCCACTCGCACCACCACGGTCGTCGTCGCCCGCGCTCGGAATTGGCGTAAGAGTTGTGGGGGAATTAGGATCCTAGTTACGGTGCGGATGTCAGCGGGCTACTGTTTAGCTAGCAGTCTAACTCTAAGTAGTGTACGAGGGGACGGTGATTTGTCCGGATGGTAGTGGATGTATGCGTAGGTATGTGCTCTCTTTTACTCTTACTGCCTTGCTTCTGGGATCGAGAGACTTCGGGCTGCCTATCATGGTAGGAGATAGAGATCGGGGGCGTTGGACTGTGCAGAAATGTGTTTCTGTTGAGTTGGCACGTAGCGGCTGATCGTCGCGTCAGGGAGCATGACCGGGGTTTATGATCTTCGAAAAAGGCATGATATGGTGCGATTGTGGCGGAGACGGTCATCTGCACTGCTTCGAGAGCCCTTGGTTCTGGACAAGTGTTGTTCTCGTCGTTGGTGTCCGCCAAGTCGGGTATCGGCGCAAGTGGTTTATGATGCTGATATTGAGAATTGCCAGCCTTGTCGGGTTGATCGTGAGGCTCCGCTGCGCCGCATGCATCGGACAGCTGCGTAAGTAGCAAAAAAACGTAATGGGGATCCAAAGAAGGGTCCAGATTGGAGCGATTGTGGGCGTGTAGCTGCGTCTCGAGTCTTAGTTGTGGAACGTTGCGTTTCAGGTGCTGTTGCTCTGTGCTAATCTCCTAAAGGAGTATAAGGACGAAATATGGAGGAATATCGGTAAAAAAAAAAAGTCATGATCTTAGCCTGCTAGTACTAGCATAAAGGCTTATCTGGCGGTGGGCATGTACCGAGTGCCTCATCGGATGCAGATTACCTATGGAAACCCAGAAGTCCGATCGGATTGGTCGGCAGTTATTCTTGGCCTATAAAACCCCAATTAATGCGTTTGCCTCCAGAGGGTTTTCAAAGGTTATTGGATCGAAGCATGTACTGTGGTCAGGAAAGGGTTTCCATGAGATTACTTTGCTATGCAAACGCGTGTCTTCGGCAAGGCACACGAGGGGGGCGATTCCAGAGACGCAAAGCAGGTCGCGCAGCTATTGCAGCACCGTACGAGACGTGCATTGTTTTTGTGCCGATTCGATGTCTCAATTGAGATAGTACTCGATGACGGGGAGCATCCCGTTGGAGTCATCCACACAATGATGTATGGCGCATGTGCGTCCATGCTAGTAACCGTGTTGCTGACAGAAGGCGCCCCGAAACCAAAGTTATCGTTGTCAGTTCGCCCTGCCACGGGTCTTCTTCTCCAACATCGCGAGTGTTCCCTCTTGTGGACTCAACAACAAAGATAGCCCCTTTCTTTGGTTGAGTCCGCAGAGGGCCGGTTCGGGTCTGTGCTCCAAACACAGGGTCAGACACAGGATAGTCTGCGAATATTAGCCTTCCAAGGCTGGTGATGAGCAGCAAGGTGCCGTCCGACCAGGCACGGACGGTAGTTTTAGCCCTGGAGGTTTGAGCAAGCGAGCAGTATCGCTCCCCCTCATCAGATGCGCCGCGGCCTGTGATCTCACGATCTCCTGGAGCACAAAAACTCGGTTGTCCGCCTTAAGCTGTCCTAGACTGCGTTAAGAGGTTCCGTCCGATCATTTAATCGGCCGTGCTGGGTCCTGGCGCTGGTGGTACTGGGGCAAAACGGGAGATTCGAAACATCAGCGCCTGGCACGGGGGGAGCCCCCCCTTTTCGCGCCGGCCATCCACTCTCCACCGTACTAGGGCCGTGGCTAATTATTGCCCCAAACGCGCTTCCCGGGCATCGAAAAGGGAAATCGTCGTGGAAAGCCAGGGACACGATTCGCTTTTCCCTGGGTTCTGTCGAGGCTAAGATGGCGCTCCCTCCCGCCAGCCGACCCTGCTACCGTAAATTGTTCAGGATGGAGCCGCTGTGCTGCTCTGCTGCCCTGAACCAGTGAATCCGCCCTGTGACCGTTCCAGGGAAACGCGAACGCTCCGTTCAAGGAGTGTTCGAGGTTCACCAGCAGGAGCAGCAACCAGCGGCCGGACCCCGGGGGGGGGCTGGGAATTCATCTCTCTTGGGAGGACTTGGAGAGACTATCGGGGCCATCCCAGGTAAGGAGGGCCTATACGATGAGAGGAGCCACCTGCGGATAGAAATATCAGATTGATCAATAGAACAAAGACACTGATCAGATTTGCTTTGCAGTGAGAATCATCAGCATAAATGAAACCCATTGACTAGTAGAGCCTCTTTGGCGCAAAAGGCGGTGCGTGGTTGACTCTCAGTGTGAGGTGTTCACTTCCAGTCCAAACAAGACCCGCTTCGCAGCCAAACCAAACACAACAACGTCTCCGTCTTGGTCTCCAATCGATCACCGCACCCCATCTGGGAGTATCCCTAATCTATCTCTCTCTCTTTCTTCCTCTTCTCTCCTCTCTACCTCTACCTTTTCCTCTTTTTCTTCCCTCCCCCCCATCTCGCACGCCAGTCGTCAACTTGCGATTACGACCAGGCCGGCCCGCCGGCTTCTCCAGGTCTTTCCCTACGGCGTTCTCCTAAACGGGATTCCCTCCGAGGCTCTTCCCCCCGTTCGCGACCCTCCCCAGTCTGGTTCTGCTCCTGTCGATCATGCTTTTCGACCCGGTTCGCGCTCCGTCTGTCAATTCTGTCTGCGACCGTGTTCCTGTCCAGTGCAGGCAGTGATTTCCCCCCAGCGATCGAGCTGTCAGTGCCAGTCGCGTCGGCCAGTCGAGGTGTTGGTTTCCCTGTCTCGCGTTAACTGCCCGGTCTTGGCAACGACCTTTGATATCTCGAATCCGCCTGCCGCTGTCGACAAGATACGGGATTTGGGTGGAGAGCACAGAGATTGGGTTTCTATTAAGGCTTTCTTCGCTGCAGAGCAGGCATCTCCCATTGAGCACACCTCCGTTCTGTGGTGAACGGGGTTCCAAACGACGCGTCGGTTCTGTCTGGCTGGCCGCGACCTGGTGTGCCCGTGTCGTGCTTACTGCACTTTGATCTTTACCTTGTGAGTCGCAACACCACAATTGCACGGCTGCATATGGGCCGTAAAATCGACCCCAGTGAGATTTGCTGGGCTGAGCTGGGTGGAATGCTAATTGATACAGCACCCTGCTGCACATCTGTCTGGGACATAGGTGATCGTGTCAGCAGCAGTCACTGCTTTTTTGTTTCTTTCGATACCCTCTGGAGGGCTTTTCACGTGTACAGTTTCAGACGTGTATTGCAGTGAGCCATTGGTGGAACGGGAACTATATTATTAACGCGGAGCATCCCCTGCCTTCAGTTGAGAAGGTACGTTCTACTGTTCCTCTTCGTAAACCCTCCCTTCTGAATCAGATCTGCTACTATCCTATTAAACTATGATTGGGGTTTTTGGAAATCATCCCTTCGGTGATCTGCCTTGTCTCTCGCGATTGTCGAGGGGGTACTCCTGAAATGGCCCCCAATAATCCCATGCATAGCTGACCACCGAGTTTCTAGCAGCATCTGTAAGCATTGGTGCTCGCTTTTCCGGCTATGAGCTCTTCCCACCCGCAGCCTGTGTCCATTACGCATGCATCGCCAGTCACGCCGGCCACGGCGCCTTCACCTGGGCAGAACTGGAACCGCTCGAATCCAGAAAGCCTAGGGACTCCACCTATTCCACCTCCTCGCACATCGTCCACCCAACGGAGTCACAACAGCACGGAGAGAAGTAATGGGTCACGGCATGCTAAGCATCGGACAGATGAAAGAAGGGATCGCGGTGATAAAGAGCAAGGCGTAAATGGGCGTGAGGGTGCTACGGACGATAGCAGAGGTGGTTCTTCACGGCATAGAGGTGCGCAGTCGTCCGAAGCTTCCACCGCAGCGACGCAGCCAGTAGTAGAGAAGGAGTCAAGTACGGTCCTGGACCGCACAGTTATCACTGATCCCGCAGTGGATATTGAGAGGGAGAAAGAGCGTCAAATGGAAGCGAATCCGAGTTCCGGGATCACCCCTGTAACGGGGCTGGGTTTAGTGGGCAGCGAAGGTGTTGATGATGGAGGTCGTGGTGGACTACGGAGCCGGCACGACTACTCGAGCAACTCCTCCAAACGGCGGGAGACGTCCTTTGGGCAGTATATTCTGGGGCAAACCCTGGGCGAGGGTGAATTCGGAAAGGTCAAACTGGGCTGGAAGAAAGATGGCAGTATTCAGGTCGCCATCAAATTGATCCGACGGGAGACCTTGGGATCCAATCCCAGTAGGCTGCCAAAGATCTACCGGGAAATCTCTATTCTTCGCGACCTGTCCCATCCTAATATTGTTCGCCTGCACGAGATGGTGGAAACAGAACGACATATCGGTATCATCATGGAGTATGCTTCGGGCGGAGAACTGTTCGATCATATCTTGAACAACCGCTACCTCAAAGATAATGCAGCCCGCCGTCTCTTTGCCCAACTGGTTTCTGGTGTGGGGTATTTGCACAAGAAGGGTATCGTTCACCGCGATCTAAAACTAGAAAATTTGCTGCTGGACAGAAACCGCAACATTATCATCACGGATTTTGGGTTTGCAAACACCTTCAATCCTGCTGATGAACTTGGAGAGGAGATTGAATACAACTTGACCAACCGAGAGTTTGTGAAGCGGATGCGTCTAGACAAAGTGGACGCGAACGGGATGCGACGAGGAGATCTCATGCAGACGAGTTGTGGAAGTCCGTGTTATGCGGCCCCCGAGCTTGTCGTCAGCGATTCGCTTTACACAGGACGGAAGGTTGATGTATGGAGCTGTGGAGTGATTTTGGTGAGACGATCCTCTTTTTTTCAATCCCAGAAGAAATGGCTAACCTAGTGGATTATTTCAGTATGCTATGCTTGCCGGCTATTTACCGTTTGATGACGACCCTGCGAACCCCGAGGGTGACAACATCAATTTGTTGTACAAATACATTGTTACCACGCCGCTCACCTTCCCCGAATACGTTACTCCACATGCGCGCGATCTCTTGAGGCGGATTCTTGTGCCTGACCCAAGAAAGCGTGCAGACCTCTTCGAAGTCGCCCGTCACAGCTGGCTTAGCGAGTACTCGCATATTGTGTCTCACATCACTAGCAATACTACCAATGTTTCTGATATTGCTAATACCACTGTGCCGTCAGGTAAGGCTCCGTGAACTGTCCCACTTGTTATTCATAATGGGCTAATTCTCCTTTGCAGAAGATGTTGTAGTAGAGGGTCCTGCGCTTACTCGTAGTGCTTCCGTCAGAGAACCTCCAAAGGCTCACCAAGCCTCCTTGCCCACGGTTGGGGGTCTCAATCATCAACAGGGCAAGATCTCCCCGGATGAACCGGCAGACAAATCCAAGACACCGCGGGATGCCAAGCGGAGAACAGTCCAGGTCGAATATGTTGCACCTCAGTCTCAGACGGCTCGTGGAGAACCGTCCACTGCGGCGCCCTCTGCCAACGTTAGCAGACCTTCTGGGCCGTCCGGACCCCGTGCTCCCGCTAACCAGACAGCTCCTGCAACTTCATCCAAGGTCGCGCCCCCGGCGCCGAATTTGGCTGCTGAAGAGGCTGGTACGCGGAGCGGATACTCCAAGAACACTGCCTTCAGTCAGGGAGCGTCCAATATTCCTCGTTCCACGTCAGACTCAGCGGGGACGTTTCTCGGAACTCAAGCTGCAGCCCCGCAGAATGCACGTCCCACCACTGGTGGCTCTATGAATTCTATCAATGCTGGCAGACTGCCATCTAGAGGATCATATGCACAACCAGTTGCTCCTACCGTGGCAGCAACCAATGCGCAGGGCCGACTTGCCCAGCCTAAGAATGGCAAGCAGTACGTGATATCAGCTCCTCTCCCTCAGCAGACGGGCCACGCCTCAGCCATGTCAATTGGTCGTCCAAGCGCCCAGGAGATACCGTCAAAGTTCAGCCCTACCCAGGAGCCGCCCAAGGGTCACAAGAGATCAAGCACCGTTACGGGCATCAGCGAAAAAATATTCGGACGATCAGGTTCGCTGTTTTCTAGCCGTAACACACAATCTACCGTCCCTCGCACAAGGACTGCGAAGCGGTATCCTCCAACGAGCATGAAAGATCCGTACCCAACTGATAATTCGAGAGTGTCGATGGATTCCCGTCGCTCGCTCTCTTACGCACTGGGTCGCAAGCAAAGCGACAGTAATCAGGAGGGTAGGCCGCGGCGATTCTCTCTCCTGCCAGCGTCCTTCTCATTGAAAGGATTTGGATCGGGAAGCAGGGCTCAGACTCCTGAAGAAGAGCCTCAAATGACTCAAGTTCGCGATTTCAATCGTTCTGTGGACAGCCACGCGCCGCAACGGCCATCAACTGGTCCGACAGACGTGCAGCGACAGCTAAGTTACGGGGCTCACGAATCACCCGGAATTCAGGAGGGTCCCGACGATATCGCGACCCAAATTGACCAGCATTTTGCCGCACTCCATGGTCAACAAAGCCCCTTTCAATACGACTCTTTTGGCAGCCCCTCAGCAGAACAGGTCTATGAGAACAACTTGCAACAGCAATACTCAAATCAGCCAAGTCCTTACCAGGAACCGTACAATAGTACCTACTCGGATCTATCAAGGCCATCATTGCAAGGTGGCAGATCTGGTAAGGGTGGTGTGCTGACGAAAAATAATCGGAAATTCGCCGATGCGTACGAGTACGAGAGAGACCCATCGCACCACTCAGGTAGCTCAGGCGCAGCAAGAAAAGTTATGGACTTCTTCCGACGACGGGGCAAAGCCAGGGTCGAGGAAAGGTGATCTCGCTTCTAGAGTCAAAAGCTTATGTCTATCTGTCCGAGACTCTCTGGGATTTGGCGTCCGACGGTCAGTGTATGTCCTTGAGCCATTAAACTATGAAATTACTACTAGCTTCTCGCGCTGCAATCCGTCAGTCTGGATGCGTACTCTTAGAGTAGCACTCCAGAAGTTTGCTCGCCGAGGCCGGTTAAAACATGAGCGGCGCCTCTGAATTAATCAGCCTCCACGAGGGGAATCTTTTATGGGAATACCCATCTGAACTACCGTTGTAGGACGGATATATTGAGCGTGTATGACTATCGGCATGTTGCGAGCCAGGAGAAAGCACACAAGTCATTTGGATACCCCGTGATACCCACACAGCTTCTTCCCGTTCTGTTACATGCAGCAAGCGATTGGTGTGGTCAAGTGAGTTGCTCGTCCTTGCGTCGTGCTATAAGCGTTTCTTGTTCTCACACATACATACCTAATTATTTAGCATCTTTTTCCTTCCCCTTTTGTTAAGAATAAAGTGCTTTTATTTCCTTTGTGCAAAGTTTGGTTCCTTCTCCTCTTTCCCCTGTAAAGTGATATCATCCAATTTCCTTTCTCTGTGCTTCTTTGGCGGGGTTTCCTTATCTTCTGGGCGTCTAATCTCCCTTAGAGATGGACAGCTCTTCTCTTTCGGGGCGGCAGAACCAATGGCAGATCAGTGGACAATGTTGATCTGAGTTTTGCATATTTCACTCTGGTCCCAAAAATTACATATTATTCTAGTGCCCTTTTGTTCTTTTTACCTTCAACCCGTGTCGCGGGATCATTGTTCACCGGTCGGGACGCCTTGGGAATTGCATGAATCTGTACCCCTTGATCCTAGTTTTATGTGCAGAGTTTATTCCCCCATCTTACATAGTTGCCTTTTTCTCTTCTTGTCTCCGCATCTGCGGCTTATTATCTCAGTCTCATATCCTAGTCTTTTCATGTCGCATAAACAAGTAGCGGCAGGCTTCAATGGAAGATCGAGTACAGGTCCTGTGTTTGGTCCTGATCTTGTTCAGACTCGTGCTTAAAAAAATTTAGTAGGCGTGTAGTATTGGTTCTTCGTAGTCAGCGGCATCTAAGAAGGTTCAGCTCTTTAAGTCATCTAGATCCCGCGCTGTAAGGGGGGAACTTCCGAGGAAGGTCATTAGCCTCGAGGTAGCCCCGGTGCACGGTTCCTCCTGTCCCTTGTTTCAACTACAAATTAATAGATTCACGTGCATGAAAGATCATAGCCTAAATGTATATTTATGAAAACATCTAAAAGTTCTATTTTCATTATCATCTATGTCGTTACCATCTGAATTCCTATAGTCAATGTCAATAACAGTCTCATTCTCAATAACAGTCTCATTCATCAGAAATGACAAGATATACAAACGTACCTCACTATATAATGTAATCGACGGACCATTATCATAAACATCTCGTCTCACAACATCCCGCGTCCTATCAACAAGATCACTGGGTCCACATACACCGACTGCAATGCGGTCCCTCGTATCTGCATGCACGATAGAGTTCGCAATAACGTCGGCGAGATCCGGACGACCCTTATGGAGCTCGACTGAAAGAGGCAGTTTCTCCGTGGTTTTGTCCACGGCGGCCTCCTTCTCCATATCGTAGACCGTGGTTTCTTCTGTAGAGGAGGGGTCGGAGTCGGAGGTGTCGAGTGACGGCGGAGTAGGCGTCTCCGGAATAGGGTCGGCGGCGATTGCGGAGCGAGTAATGTGGATATGTAGGTTGATGCGAGGATCTGATTGGAGTTGGCGCAGCTCATTCTCATACCACGTTAGGGTTTCTGATCATGCAAGGGTTAGTGGTTGTTGTTTCTTTTCTTTTTCCGTTTCTCTTTTCTTTTTTGGATTTCCGTTTATGGTAATGGGGAGGAAAGTATATTTGACGAACCTTGAGAGCGAACTGCCCAGACGAAATCAATACTCTTCACTTCTGGCTTTGCGCGAATCAGATCTAGAGCAATAGCAAACGTAAAACTTGCACCGCTTCCACCGGCAACGAGAATAACTTTATCAAATGGCTTGAAATCCAAAACCTGTCCGTATCCCCCATCTATTGAACACCGAAGTCTCCTTCCTGGGGCTTTCTCAGCATATCTCCACAGGTCCTGCGTAAACCCATCATGGACTCTAATAACGAACTCTGACGGCTCCGTTGCCAGCATCGTGAACGGATGCGTCTCAATGAGTCTGATGGCCGGAACCCACAAGAAAGCGTGAGACCCAGCCGTAGCCCTCACTGAACGAGCAAGTCGCACTCGAATCGCACGGTCTGGAAGAGCAGTGAGACTGGCATAGTTGCCGGGAAAGTTCCAGCAAACCTTTAAGAAACGAATCACCCGGTCCATGAACCAGAGACAGGCTGTGAAGATAATGATCACCACAGCTGATTTAGAGATTTTGGGTCTATGAAGACCTATAGTGATGGTGATTAAGATGAACATCACTAGGTGGATGAGGTAGAATACTTGAGATCATTAGTGTTAGAATAACAAGACATATAGTAAGATGAAACTCACCTTCATAATAACGCTTATATAAAAATGGCACCGTCGAAGCTGCAATGATCAACATCGCAACACCCGCAATCGAACCGGCTACTTGTTCCGTTTCTCGCATGCTCTTGAGGTTTCCGGACTTCGACCACGCACACAAGTATACGATGGCGTGCATGCAAACGCAGAAGATGCATGTGTATCCGGCGACCTTGTGGAGAGGCCGAAGTTTCTCATAGGAGTTAGCTGATAGGGGAGCTAAGGGTGTGTTTCGAAGAGAGAGGAAGACTAAGAGAACGAAGTTTGCTACTGTTATCCTGTAGTGTGGTGTGTTAGTATGTTGCGGTGATCTCTTTTCCTCATGGGGCTAGGGGAGGGACAGGGTATGTACCAGCCGAATCTTTTGGCAACCTAGGTTCAAAGTTAGAAAATGGCCTCCAGAAAAGCGAATAAGACATTTGAAAAGTACAGTCTTGTAGAACAGAGAAGAGGAATATAGAAATGTAGACTTTTGGACCTGTACGCGATCCATTTCGGCCCCCCACAGTGTGTGGTACAGGACTAATCCCAGAGTATCTAGGGCGAGCACCAGTACTACATGCATCCTGCAGAGGGGTAAAGAGGGGTTGTATAGAAAGAAAGGACGTTACTGACATAGATAAGATTGGTCAAGTCCACGTTCGTCAAAGCCAAGATCAGATTAATTCCCCAGTAGAGAACATAGAGTATCATTCTGTGAACCGCAACTCCGGCAAATTTTGTAGAAAGAAGACGACGAATCTTCCTGGATTGGCCATTTAGTAAGTCTTCCCTTCGAGATACCTGTTACATCTTTAGATAGAATGAGGTTACCTCCGATATAATATAACCCTAGATACAAGAACATTCTCTTTCCCACGTCCATAGTGGAAATAAATGACATTTATCCAATGATATAGAATAGCAATCACCATCATCGCACCAATGGCGATAGCAAAGTACTTGTTGCTCCATTCGTTATTTTTCTGGCGAAGTGCCGCCGCATTCCCCTTTCCCGATGTGGTCTTGGGTCCGGTGGGCATGGTTCCTTTCTCTCCTGGAATGAAATACTCGATGAAAAAAAGGGGGAAGGGAATATACGAGGTGAATTAAAAGGGTCACCGGACAGCGAAAGGTAGAAAGAAAGAAAAAATCAAAAGCGCGAGGGGGGACATCATTTCAGAGCGGCATCTTGGAAAATCGTCCCCAATTTTATTGACCGGAAGACCCAAAAAGCAATTTCCCACAAAAGATAAGAGATTCATTTTTTTCTTTTCTTCCCATGGCTACTGGGACAGTGAAATGAAGGTGGAGGGGATCCTAATTATTCTATCACAACACCCCCACGTGTCTAAATACCATTTTCGTCCCTCAAAAGGCTTAGTGGATGTTGGGAAGCTTGACTAGTCTTCTCAAATTGGAAATAGTCAAGATCTGATAAAACATTTTAGGTTAGATCATAAGCTTAGGTCTTCTTAGCAAGGAAAGCTTTTCATTTTAGCGTCCCACTGCGTGCTTGCCCTATGATATAGTGACAGTGACATAGCATAACTGAACCTGACGGGAAGACGCGAAATAGTTCCGAGGACGGGGGATGAATGGAACAGACGGCATTATCTATTTTTGCCACTTTTCTGCTCAAACAGGCTTATGATCGTCACCCTACGTTCTCCTTGCCAGGGCGTGGGTCGTTAGGTACGTGGTACGTAGTACTCGGGAGGAAGAGAGAATCTTCCTGAAATCAGATAAGATCAAAAATAGTCTTACCCACCGTCGATCCCCACCCAACCACCTTCGGTAGGTCTCATCTTTTTCAATGCCGTGTGCGCCTTTCGACTTGACTATCTCCACCTCGTATTTTTTGGTAGAGTTGTATCACCAGGTTACCACTTCCATGGGTGTTCGGTGGCAATCGGGGGTCGGACGATTCGATTATCTTAGATGATCTTATCAATCGGATTGCCGAGAGATCCGCCAGAATCTCATCTAGAGTTGGATCAGGTTCGGGTCACCTGCATCCTGCTTACAGCGGAGCCAAACAAGGCGCTCTGCTTACGCAGTCTGGACTATTAGAGCTGTATAGCTCGGAAAATTCTTTCCAGTGATCTTCTGCCCTAGGTGACTGTCCAACCGTGGGAGGTCTATCATCTCATCGGGTGATTTCGCGAAATTATCATTGAGTTTACGCGGCTCACGCTAAAAAGGTGGATTCATGGGCCCTAAACCGTTTCTCCTGCAGATATCCACATTTTCGTGATCATTCGCGGCTTGTGCCCAATGCAGGATAGGGCAAGATCTAGTAGTATCGACATTATCTACAACCCTCGTATAGCCGAGAAAAAGGAAAGTGAAGAAAAAGAAAAATAGAGATAGGGTGAAATGAATCGCGCTTTTCGCGGGAGAAGTTCATCCAAGTTCGGTCTTGTAGTTGTCTTCTGCGCCACATGCTTTGATCACACGGACTTGGGCAGCATTACTTATCGTTGGAACTTTAGAGAAATGGAAATAGTATGGAAACTAGAAAGTATGAGGCTAGCTCGATATGAAATGATGATTTCCTTGGATTTTTCTTCTGCGCAATATTCATTGGTATCAAGAGTAAGAACTGTTATTAATCTTTGTTTGTATACGTGAAGACATCGCCCCATGCACCCTCTTCGTTGATACAATAGAAAAGACTCAGAGACCATAACTCATCATCTTATTTTCATTCGTCTTCATTCTCATCCCCAGATATAAATTCCAATTCATTATTCCTAATGCAATGCTCACTTCGTTGGCTCGGCGACCTCCAGGACGCCCGTGGCGCGGGTATCTTGCTGTGCCTGTCGGATGATCTCCTCTGCTTCCGCGCGGGAGAGGCCCTGCTTGCGCTTGATATACGACCGCAGACCGGGGACTTTAAGCATAGCATTCGTGATCTGCTTCTTCCCCGGCAGGGAGCCAGTGCGCTCTTCGTAGAGCATGCAGGCAATGCAGAAGATGATGAAGATCCAATAGATATTGTATGACAGGACAGAGCCGTAGGTGGCGGTGTTCTGCCAGCCCAGCACGGCGTTGAAGACATCCCAACCGTTATCTCTCTCGGGGTTGCAGCAGTTAACGTGCCACACAGTCTGTTTGATGTTGTACGAGCCTGCTCCATCGCCAGCCTCGCTGACATCACTTCCCACCTTGTGGACAAAGGTATTGGTCTGGAGACTCCAGATGGACTTGGAAAACATACCCGAGGCAATGAGATAGAGCACGCAGGTTGAGAAAATCAAGAACAACTGGATGGTCATGGCATTACCACCGCGATACAGCAGCCAACCGACCGCCAGACCGGCGATAATGCCGCAGATGACGGGTATAGGGAAAGCGGTAGCTGGCAAGCCAAGAGAGACTCCTCCGACGAAGACAACCGCCTCAAGACCTTCACGTAGAGTGGTGATGAAGGGCAGGAAAAACATCACGTAGCGGCGCGACCACTCACTGAACCAACCGGAGGCTGTGTGGTGTTTGCGATGTGCGACAAGTGCCTGCGCGATCTTAACCTTCCACTTCTCCTTGGTTTTGTTGATGCGCAGCAAGGCCAGACCCATGATGGTGACAATAATGGAGGCGATGAGGTAGAAGATACCTTCCCAGAGATCCTCCGACTCCGCCCAGATATCATGGCCGAGACCGTAGAACACTCCGATAAAGGCGCCTCCAATACACAGACAGATGAAAATACCCAGGAAACGAACCTATCCAGACTTGCCGCACCAGTTTTTTATAGACATTCTGATCCTGGTCGGGCTGGCCCAAACATTGTTTCAGGAAGGCGAGCAGCACTGAGATGATGATGACTGCCTCAAGACATTCACGAAAGACGATGAAGAAAACTTGAACTCCGAAAACGTTCTTTCCCATTGCGACCAACGACGGCTACAGCGCCCGGAGTCAAAACGTTGGGAGTCTGATAGAGTCTGGTTTGAAGGTAACAAGGGCCCTTTAGGGGGGAAAAGAGGGAAATCGTCGGTTCTCGTCGCAGTTTTAAAAGATCAGCCAGGACGGAGCACTGTTCGGACCAACATCCCACGCGGGCTTGGTTCTAACCACACGTCGGGTGGCAGAAACGGCAGAAAAAAAGAGTCCAAGCCCATCCCTTATCATCATCTACTTTTTACCGGGAATAATTACGAGGGGGCACATCGAGACTTTTCGTTGACTTGCTCTAATCGGGTGGAACCGCCCTAATGACCACCCATTCCCTGGATGTTTTGACCTCTCACGGTGCCGCGTTGAGTTAGCGTGGGAAAAAAAAATCTTATCTCGGTTGGTGCAGAGTAGGGAGATGTGGAGTCACTATTATCTGATCCTCGCGTATCTGATTGATATGATTGATAGGATTATTTAGTCCAACATCCACTTGGTTTCCCGTGTCCCAAACTCACACCGTCCACATTCCACAGATCGGAGGCTCTTCAGAGTCCGACTATCCGCCGCCACGATAGTATTATATTATTTTTTTCTGGTCGTATGATCCGAAAAGGACCGAAAAAACGGTGTCTAGAAGCGCCATGGTACGGTAACAAGGAAACCTCGCACGCACGCCCTCGCGGTTTCTGAACGTTTTCGGGTCAACTAGAGTCTCGACAGCGTGGGACCACTAATATTACTCCACTGCCGAGAAACCGATAGAAAGCTTCAAAAGGCTTGTTTGGTGTAAGAAGGCTCCGATACTGGGGGTGACATCTGCTGTGCCATGTGCGTCCCCGACACCCCGGGCTCGATTTGGAACGCCAAGCGGACACTCAGCCCCTCTTTGTAGAAATCTCTGACCCATATTGTTATCTCATGCTGTAACTCTCCATTTTAGCGCCAATTGATAGCCCCTCCAGTCCGTGCAACGAAAGGCAGCAAAAAAGGCGCTCCCAATCTCCCAGCTACCGCGGATGGCGCACACTCGTAACGGATCAGATTAGATGGGGGTACGAGCGTCAAAAGTCTGTCTCCTCGTGTTGTCCCACAGCTAATGATTCGAACAGATTAGAACCCTGGTTAGTCCAGCCGAGGCCAAGTTTTCGGTCAAAAACCAACGATCGTGTGCCGCCGCTGATTATCTCGCAGCGGCCGCAACCTTTTAACGAGATCCAACGCCAGTCATTACTGCTCCACGTCTCTCTTCCCCTTCTTCACGGGCAGTGTCCGGGTCAAAAATTCTCGCAGAACCCGTGTGCGATAGCCCTAGTCGCTACCATTGGAATCTGCGATACTCTTTTCCCTTCAGAATTTCAAGAATTGGAGATTGCGAAAAGAAAAAAAATCATGCGCTTCGCAGTTCCAGCGCTGCTGCTGCTGGCCAGCACCTCTTTAGCCAAGACAGTTACCTACGACTTTAATGTCACCTGGGTCACTGCGAATCCAGATGGCCTGCAAGACCGCAAAGTCGTAGGTGTCAATGGCCAGTGGCCGCTGCCGACGATCGAGGTCAACAGGGGCGACCGGCTCGTCGTCAACATGTACAACGGCCTCGGCGACAAGAACACATCGATCCATTTCCATGGCATGTACCAGAACGGCACAAACTATATGGATGGCCCGTCAATGGTCACTCAGTGTCCAGTGCCTCCGGGTGCCAGTATCACGTACAACTTCACCGTCAACCAAAATGGCACCTACTGGTATCATTGTCATACCGATGCCTGCTATCCCGATGGCTACCGGCAAGCACTGATTGTCCATGATGATGACGCCTTCTTCAATGATGAATATGAGGAGGAGTTCACAATTACTTTGTCTGACTGGTACCACAATATGATAGAAGGTCTCACGAGGGATTTCATATCAGTATACAATCCCACGGGTGCGGAACCTATCCCGGATGCATTCCTCTTCAATGACACATTGAATTCGAGTCTTCCTGTCAAACCGAATACGACCTATCTGATACGATTGATCAACATTGGAGCGTTCGTGGCCCAATATTTCTACATCGAAGGTCATACGTTCAGGATTATTGAAGTTGATGGCATCTATACCGAGCCAGCCGAGGCAGACACCCTCTATATTTCCGTCGCGCAACGCTATTCAATCCTGTTAACTACCAAGAACGAGACGAATACAAATTACGCCATTGTCACGGTTGCAGATACGGACCTGCTCGATACCATTCCAGACACGCTGCAGCTCAACAACACCAACTGGTTGGAATACGATAAATCCGCACCTCATACGCAGGCAGTGATGCAGGTCAATACGTCCTCGGAGCTCGATCCATTTGATGATATTACCCTGACCCCCTATGACCGCGTCCCCTTACTCCCGGAGCCGGACGTCGAAGTCAACTTGACCGTCTATATGAACGACCTCATTGATGGCGCCAACTATGCCTTCTTCAATAATATCACCTATACCACACCCAAGGTGCCCTCGCTGTTCTCAGTGCTATCATCGGGAGACCTTTCGTCTAACCCAACCGTCTACGGCGAATACACGAACCCATTCGTTTTTCAACATAACGATGTTGTCCAAGTGATTGTCAACAATGCCGACACGGGCTCCCATCCGTTCCATTTGCACGGTCACAATTTTCAAGTAATTAACCGTGCCCCTGGCTACGGTCCAGACTTTGACAGCTACCTCAGCGGCGACCCCGTCCCATATGATCCCAACAACCACACGGCCTTCCCTTCAACCCCTATTCGGCGAGACACTTTCGTCCTCCCACCTCAGGGCTACATCGTCCTGCGCTTTGTCGCTGACAACCCGGGTGTTTGGATCTTCCACTGCCACATTGACTGGCACTTGTCCTCTGGCCTGGCATCGATCTTTATCGAGGCTCCAACACAGATGCAGGAGCGTCTGACCATCCCCTCAGACCACTACGAGGTGTGTCGCCTCAGCGGGGTCCCTTATGAGGGCAACGCTGCCGCAAACACAAAAGACTATCTGGATCTCAAGGGCCAGAACACCCAGCAAAAAGACCTGCCTGCCGGTTTCACTGCACGTGGTATCGTCGCTCTTGTCTTCTCCGTGATCAGTGCCATCCTGGGTATGATCGCAATCTTCATCTACGGTCTGAGTGATATCAAGTACAACAACCAGTACAGCGCCGCTGAAGCAGAGGGCAACCAGCAGCGCCTAGAAGCACTCCAATCCCCCGTGAGTGCTTCTGGCTCTGAGGTCGTAGAATCGAAGACGATCGTGGAACAACCTAAAAAGATATCCTCACATGAATAGCTGTTGTTTGTTTTACGGAAGAGTATAATTTTTGCTTGTTATGATTGGCGGAGAACTTGGGGTTCTGGGTTTATTGCTTGAGTGGAAATTGACATGGAAGTCATCTCTCCCAAAGTTAAAAAAAAAACGAAAATGAACATCAGGACCGTTTATAATTACCCCTTTTCTACATAGTCATGTGTGTACGTATTTCATGTTTACTATGAATACCACTAGTTCAAGATACCCAATATTTTTCCTGAATAGCCTACTTTAGTGCCTGTACTTAGCAACTTCATCTTATTGAGATCTAATATAGTCATGGTCCACATCTCGTGTTCGGAAGCTTTCAGAGCCGACGTCGGCTCGCCGAAGACTTTTTATCGTCCGGGGTGATGCTGCTAGTCCTATATGGTAGTCTGGAGCTATTGCGCCATGCCGGGAAGAAAAAAAAAACACACACACACACACGGAGATAAGAATGAGCGGCAACAAATACTACCTCGGAACTCGAGCGCTGCACTAGTCACTACTATAGTTTACTCACGGTAGTAATGGCTAGACTAGATTCCTCGATGCTGAATCTTCGCAATTTTTTTTTTTCTCGAATGCGACCATTGCTTCGAATCATTCTCTATTTCTATATTTCATCCGTGTTATTAGGATATGTTGTGGAACGTATACTTTCCAGTAGCAAACAGCTATCTGGTTTGACCTGCTAAGCGAGAAAAAGGGGATAACCAACTCAATGTTTCATAATACGAATTGTTCCTATGGTAACTTTACTCTCGGGTTGATTATCTACTAGAACAGTAGTTATTTCAGGAGGTAGTAAGTCTTTTGGATGGGCTTGACATCATGTGATTTGTACATCTACCACCAGGAGACGTTCTATATACCGATCTTCCACCAGTGATAAAGTGTCAATCCTGGGCACGGGGATAAAAACGGGGCCTGAGCTAGCACATGGGATTTAATCTCGCTAAACTCCACGTTATCATAATCTACCGAAATCTGTCACTTCTTTGTGTTAGTAGACGAGTAAATAACGTTATTGCCGCATACCCCATCTCTGGAAATAGCGATCCAGATGCCGGTTGTTCCCTTTCATGTTTTAGATCTTCAGAGAGGGTGGATATAGGCGAGCCCTGCTTCCACACTGATTCGGGCAAATGAGGTGCGCTGTAGCTCACCTCACAATATAACCGCTAGACACTGACATAGAGGCCGAGATGAAACGTTGTACTTGTGTTCACATATCCTCGCGGGATTTCAATTTATTATTTGCGTGGAGAATATCTAGTGTTTCTGGATCTGAGGGGAATCCTCCTGTCTCCTTCGGGGGGATATATCGAAATCGGCCTAATACTCATCTACAGGAAATAATTGAATGCTAGTAAATGCAATCATATTTACTGAGCATATAGTTGACTCATTTCTTCCCCGCTGTCTCATGTTTCCTTGGGAGAGCCAACTGGAAGTATATGAATATGATATACATTGAGTAACAAGCCCACCCGTGCAGTCTAGATCATTGTCACTGCATGTCGCACTTGTCTATTTGGAAGTAGAGATGGCGACCGACGCAAGTAGGTTTTGCCCAGTGACGCTCTTGCACTAATTTTGGAGTGTATTAATCTAACTTCAGCCTTGTATGTTTGCGATACATGGTTCTCGAACGCGCCTAACTTTTTCTTTTCTTATCTTTATGAGGCAATTTTGATGGTATGATGCGAACACTCTCCATGTAAGTCTCCTTATCAAGTCCCCGCACGGATGGTGGCCATATCTGTCTAGGCCTTTTCCGGCGTATTGAGATAACTCATTGACTATAATTTATACACATGCAATACCACATGGCCTGATGCGGTTGACTTTCGAGTGGCTATCTCCTATGAGGGGGTAGTCGACGTGTTTCCCTTGAAAGTCATGATGTCAGCATCGTTTCTGCAGTGATAGGATTATCATCTGCATTTTGACTTTCGTGCGGGGTGAGGGGAAATGCAGCAAAAGGTCTCGGTCTCACCACGTACAGGATCTAACACCCAATGGAACTTGACTCAATATGTCAGCATGGTCTGAGGTGAGAATGAGGTCGATCAATGCGTCGAATACGATATCTAAGCATTGGAGTTACGCCATCCTTGCTGTTGGGTCGGGATACTCGAAGCTTGTTGGCGGGCTGGTATCGTATCAGTGGGGTCTTTGCGGGATATCCGTGGCTTTGTGACCATGGAAGCAGTTTCAGGGATCTAATATTCGGGACATCGTTCCTGAGACTGCTGTTTATGGAACTGAGTATTCGGTTGTGCTGACGCGGATTTTTATATATTTTCACTGACGGACCACTAAGAGGCACCCATCCAGTTCTGAGACTCGCATCTACAATACGCACGCACTTCCTTTTAATATTACCACTTGATTAACATAGTTAGCAGCAAGTCATCAGATCTACAATATAAAATTGCGCAAGATTCTACATCATTATATATTGAGTAGCTGTGTGCTTCCAAGTTAGCTTGGTCTGCTGAAAGGTTTTATTGTTAAGACAAAAAAGTTCAACTGCTTGTCAATAAGACGCCCTGGTGGTCTAGTGGTATGATTCGCGCTTAGGGTCAACCCTTTGCTTAGCTATATTGCGCGAGGTCCCGCGTTCGATCCGCGGCTAGGGCCCTTGTTTTCTTTTTTTCCCCTCCTTGCTTTCATCTTTATCCTATTTACCCCTTGGTCTACTACCCCCGCTTATTTCATTGTTTTTTTTGGCCCATCCACCAGACAATATCTCCCTCGGTACAGGTCCAAAGAAATGAGTCGAAATGAGTCAAAATGCGGGGAAGACAAAGATGACTCGATTGTCATGCCAACATCATGACACTCACCCTCCCAAATCAGTGAAACTTGCCACCCACAGTGGCTGTTAAAGAAGTTGGCCTGGACCCTATACGAACGCCTCCGGTGTCCCTAATTGGGTAAAAGCGACACATAAAGAAATGGAGTATTAATGGGCGGCTAGGTCGGACGATGGCCGCAAATCTCCCCGCAGAGTTTGTCGCCTGTTTTCAGGCTATTATTAGCTGTTTTTGCCAGAAACACCACTCGATGGTCACATAATGTACCGAATGAAATGGAAAGTTATCGAATGGTGGGAAGAAAGGTGCATGTGGATGCGCCATGTGCGTCTTCTCGAGAGACGTGTTTAAACGGCGCCAGCTCAGCTCGTTGAAGATGGTCGGAATATTCTCGGTGCATCCTGACAGGTTGCGTCTATTATTTACTTTTTCCTTGTTATCCGATAGGAAAAGCATACGTATACATATCTCGGATTATGGATCCGTATAGATTCATTTCCCTCGAGACTAAAAGGAGGGACTGCGCAAAGCCACTGCAAATTTCGCTCTAATTCGGCGGGGAAAAAAAGCTTGATGGTGTAAACCGCAAAACGTGATAAGGGTCCATGTACTTAATTGGTCCTTCAACAAAACTTGATGAAAGCACCAGGAAGTGAGTATTTACCCTAGTGTATATTCCATATCCTCACCGATGTCCTCACTATTTCGAACGTGGAATAATATTCGTGCCTGAAACATCCGTTCCTATCGGGGCTTCGGAGAGCTCTCCCTCGGTAAATATGTACGTCCGTGGCAATAAAGTAGCGGGGACA
The DNA here is from genome assembly GCA_029606265.1 of Paecilomyces dactylethromorphus. Lineage (NCBI taxonomy): Eukaryota > Fungi > Ascomycota > Eurotiomycetes > Eurotiales > Thermoascaceae > Paecilomyces > Paecilomyces dactylethromorphus. Next base: position 2,920,463 of record JAPVCE010000034.1, read on the forward strand.
TTAATTCTCTCTAAATTGAGCACAGCCGCCAGGTGAACCGCGTCTAGCCGGTTATTGCATCACCTCATTTTAAAAGGACGAAAAAGAACTCGGAACTTATTATTAAAAGATTGTAGATTTTCTTCCCGAAAGAATTCCGGCGTAGAAGGTTAGCGGGCCTTTCCGATACGGGTTGGGTCTGAACCGGTTAGATTGGCCAGTCACGGAAATGCGGGGTGGTTAGAGGACCGATTGTCTGAGATGATTGACATCTCCCATGCCATCATTGACGAGATTTGGTTCCCACTGCCACGAATGATTGGTCTCGTGGTAGGTTAAGTTACTGGAGCTCCGGGGCAACGGAAGCTAAGGCCCAGATGGCCGTTGATACCCCTATTCAAGGGTCATACTATCGGGGCTGGACCCCTCGGTTAGGCCTGCGTAAAGACGCAGCAGTCAGACAACTACGTAACTGTTCGGGTAAATTGTTGTTTTCACATTATTACCGGGAGGAAGCGGGTTGGTTGATATGGCATCTTTGATTATGCTATAATTTTTATGCTGCATTCCTAGTAGAACAAGATACATAATTGGCGTGATGGCTTCATGCTCAACCAATTGCAGTAATACTTGGCAGGTATCAAGTTGACGCCTTGCCGCCTAAAGGAGTGTTTGCTTGCCTGAAGCAAGAATCCAACTGCCTTGCGAAACAAAGAAATGAAAAGTTCCTCCCAGAACTCCTCTAATTCCGCGATTACCCGTACAGTACTCCGAAAATGGAGCACTAATCAATAAATTCCACTCTCAAGCGAGGCCCAGCATTATTGGTAGAATATGATAACTGTGGATGGCAGTTATTGTCGAAAAGATAGTCGTATCCGGAGGGTCGCAAGACATTGTGGCCCGATTCTGGAGCGCTGTCCTTTGTAGAGCGTGCTCATCGACTAGTACCTAGTCTTCGCGTATGTGTGGTTCGGTGATTATGACGGCGGGGTTGATAGATTGATGGCTCTTCCATGTGATCGCCAGGAGGCGTTCATTTCATGGTAGGCTGTGGGGGAGCGTCATAGCTAAGTCTCAGGAACCTATCGACGAAAGCTCCCGAAGGTCTGCGCTGCGATTCCGTGGACGCAGTGGATGAAGCGCTGTTAGAGCGAGTCGTCCGGGTGTGTGTGACCGGAGTAGACAGGATGGGAGCGAGGATAAGGAACTTGTGGGTTGGTGTGTAGGTATACATTTTGAGAACCAGATGAACTAAAGACGAGTGATATCTCGAGGCTTTGTAAGTGACAGAAACTGGAGTAATGATGTGTTGGATGAAGAACGAGAAGGTTGGGGTGATTGTTGACGGTTTATATACATGGGAAAGACCGGCCGGGAAGGAGCAGCTGAAGGACATCGGCGTTGTCTCGCCGATCCTATGCGCGCCCAGCCCTAGTACATGAGATAAGAAAGAGACTGAATTTTGCAAGTCAGATTCTATTCCTCCATACTCAGTGGATCGGGTGACAACTGTTCTCCAAACAGAGTGCAGGGACATGAGATCCAAAAAGCCAAGGCGCCCCGACTGGCAGCACCCCTTGTTGCCTATCTCCACCATTAGCACGGCGTAGAAAACATGATCGCCAAGGATAAAAGCACATATCGTCCATCTTTCGCGTATGTGCATCGCGATTCTTGGCCTTAAACGCATTGTGTGTCGCATTAAGCACTCCGGTGTTCGTCTCTGGTCGGAGTTGACGACCAATGAATATCAACCGAAGGGCCGCGGGTGATCAGCGACGGACTGGAGAGCTAAGACAAGTCTCCAACGTGCTTACGAGTTGACGTGATTGTCTATTCGAGGGGGTTGGCTCGAAAAGAAGGGACCTCGGTTAGTCTCTCTTGGGACCTTGGGGATCTAGCGCGGGGCAACCATTTAAATTGCGACTGCGTTATCTGGAGGCATGCGGAGTATCATAGGCAGCTGATGATAGCGGATAGCAAACTCAGAATGCTTGCAGCAAATATTGTACAGTGATACATTATTGCCTTGCAAATACATCACCCGTGTGCCATTCCTCGACTTGTTCTGGACACAGATTCACTTGGCATGGTTTCAGTGCTGATAATCCTCTTCTGGGCATGCAATATGCCCCTTGACGCCGAGTCTTGGCAGTGCCTTACCGTGAAATCTGGGGTCTTGGAGAGTCTTGGATCTGGACATATTCGTCAGGGATCGTCATCGTACGACGTCTGTCGAAGCTGATGACGATTAAAACGATGCATGAGAATGTAACAGATAGAATAAAGCATAACACGCAGGGTGAAATCTTTCTCTACGCATTGACGATGTCAGTAGTAAGCAGCATCGCCAAGGCGGGGAGAATCTGGAGGTTGAAGCTGCTTTGTGGAGTCCGGCCAGGTACGGCGGTCTAATACCGCGACCACGAAAACTGTTCCGTTATGACCCGAGAATATATCATATAGATTTCAAAAAGGCAGGGGATTCAGAGGTCTATCCTCCGTGGCGTGTTAAAAAAATAATAATCAGAATTTGCTATCCTTTTCTCCGAGAACGATATATCCTAACCCTAACTGCGATAGATGCCCTATAGCCACACCCATTCCGAATAATTCTTTATATTTGCGGCCAAAGACACTGAATGTTGGAGAGCTATCTAACGATAATCTCTATCTGATCTGGATCTGACAGTAGATGGAGTGAGCCCAATGCCTAAGGTACCCGCCTTCGGATTCTGAGCATCGACGTCACCAAAACGGATGGAAACATCTTTTAGAAGCCGTGCTCGTTCCCATCCACTCAGTGTACTGGGAATCACAGATGTATCAATTTGGGGGACCTGACTTGTCATGGAGGACACGTATCCAAGCACATCAGGACTCAGTGTCCTCGACGTGATCACACATGTAGTTATACACGATGCAATGAGGAGGAGTGTAGCCAACAGAAAAAAGGCGAACCATGTCCATTGTAATGAGCAAGTCAGAATAGTGTCTTTCTGAACGCCTGTAGCTTCTACGATATTGAATTTTGCTGAACTCGCTTGGTATGTAATGACAACCTCGTCAGTGTCATTGGCACGCCAGCCTGGGAGAGAAGACATGGTAAGGAACTGGTATCCTGATCGAGCTATATAGAATGAATTGACCAATTGAGTGAGCCGCTGAGAGAAAATGTCGGGGCTCAACTTGTATAGTGAAATGTTGGTGTCAAAGTTTCCATAAGAGCCGAATGGGTTGTTCATAAACCCGTCCATTATCACAGGAGTTGCCGCGTGATGGGAAGGCATGGAATTTTCGAGACCCTGGATTAAATTGCTGAACTGATCAGCGCTGGAAAATACGTCTGGCAGGTCTTCTGTCTGATTAACTTCTTCTCTCGCTCGAATGGCGGTGACTATGCAGTCTCCTTGAGAGCCTATCGCACCCGATCGAGCACAGTGAATAGAAGCATTGACTGGAACCGAAACCATCGAGCACGTGGCAACTGAGTAATTCCCAGTTGTGAAATCCAGATCGTAAATAGGGTTCGTCCAGCGAATAGATGCCTCTCGCTTAGTTCCATTCAGATATACCAGGTGTGAGGACAGTACTCCTGTTGAGTGAGTCTTATTAAAAATTGCGCTCCCCCATTCCATTTTGATCAAGTCGGAACAGTTAAAGGCTAGATATGATGTGGTGATCGTTGCACTCGTGTTTCCATTCTGCAGCATGCCAAACACTGGGACGCCGATCATTGAAGAATACACGAGTTCCTGTCCGGTAGGTTCAGCCGAATTACCATTTCTCTCAAGATCACTACCGAGTATCGGTATTTTCACATTCCCCCAGAGATCCGTGCTTGATCGTCCGGTACGATTGGCTGTCACGAGACTGGCGAGAAACAAGCCGTTAGCGGCAGTATTGACAGAGTTCCATGTGGAAGCATTCATCAAATTTGAGGTAGCCGTTATATCCAAATAGGCGAGAGTGGGCGACGAGAGTGAGTTCAGAAATGAAGCAGATAAGAACCGAAGGGCTGACTGCGCTCCCACCGGCGACAACAACCACATAAGTAACAGTCCGAGTCCAAGGAAATTAACCGAGTGCAGCGAGAACTGGGTAGAAATTGCGCCAAATACTGAACTTGCCCCCATCAGTTGCTGCAGGGTCGCGACTGTTTCGCCGCGCTCAAGTCGATATTGAGCCACCTTATGCGATAGCTGGCCCACGATCAAAGCAAAACACGGGGGAAAGAGAGTTACCGCCTATCGTAGTTAGAAAATCGTGTTTTTGTCTGCGTGAAAGGTCACATACCACTTTCATAACTATTTGCAGCTTTCCCCAGGACGATGCACCAATGGCTTTCCCATTGAGGACAATCCCAGCGACAAGGAGTAGTATAAAAGGTGCTGTCACCAGCAGTCTAGCGACCAGAGATTTCAATCTATGCTTGGGTGGCTTGAGTGATTTTAATGGTAAAGTCAACTGTCCACTAGCTTGTCCATCAGTCTCTCCTGAACCTGGCAGGTAAGAATATTGAGTACGGTATAGGCGATCCTGGAGTCGAGTAGAGAGTCGCGGAGTCTTAGAGGTCCCATATTGATTCATCATCTACTAGTCAACTGGTTCAGTCCCAACTAAGATGGGCTATGATAAGAAAGACATAAAACTCATGTATTCTTGATTCATTAATATGGCTTTCAAGTAGATGCAGTAGATTAAATCGGTTGTCATCCGTGGTAATAGCATAGCACTATTCTAAGACGCACAGCGATAAATTGAGAGCCTCGGACGGCTGAACTCGGGCACGGAATACTACTGGATACCGCAGGGCTACCGGCAAGGCTGCGAGAATCGATGTGCATTCTGATTGCATCAACTGACTTTCCACGATATCGATATCATATTAGGCTGAAGACATTGTAGTACAAGTCAGGGGGAAATGGCGAAAGCTCATGCAGGTTGATACCTATTTTGTGAAATCTCAGAAAAGGAGATAATGCGTCGAGAAAACTAGTAAGGCTGATCTAGTATGTGTCCTATCATAGGAAGGGAAAGGCCACTGGAGCCTGGCTATTTGCCGAGATTGTCAGCGCTAATGTAGCAAATACGAGGTAATCGCCCAGAGCACCTACCTATTGAAGAGAGAACAGGGCTTGATATGATATATGTGGTAATTGCTGAAAATACCCACCTGTTAAAAGGAGAACGAGGCTTAAGCATGGATTAACTCGTATAGACCTTGCTAAAATACGGGCCGAACCCGCGTTGTAGGTCACGTGTATCAAAGACTAATTACAGCCTCATCTGAAGTATTGTAGAGTGAAATTTTGGGGTCTGCTACCGTGAGCAAATTATATAAACAAATATTGCTTGTGACTTAAAATAATTCAGAAATAAATATTCTTGGGTCCAATTCCAAAGAATCAGGGGATGACATCAGGTCAGGGTACCTTATAATTTAAACAGTCTATAACCCTTTCCTATTATTTTGAGCCTCATAATTAGGCGTACCAGTTGCTGTTAGAGCTAGCCTAATCGTAGGGATGCTGGGAATGTGACACTTCTTGTGTGATGATAGATAAGAAAATATGGAACTCTACGCGAACAAATGAGAGTATGAGGCTCCAAGTGGTAGCTGCACAGACAGCCCATAAGGTTCAAAGCCACCGCCCATTTATGCTGGTAATTCAATAGTTCTAAAATAGAAACGGACGAAAGAATGTTTCTAGGTTGTAGACTGGGATGACACTATCTAAGTGGAATTCCAAAGTGAACAGCCTCGTGAGCCGGTTGTACATCCGACCCGCTTGATTTCCCAGGAAACAACTAATCAGTTACGGTCGGATAACTCTGAGTGGGGTTAGTTGCTTTTATATAATCCTGCCCGACAAGAAAGATATGTGTCTCTAAAAATTGGAGCGATCTCCTCCATTCCACCCTCCATCAAATTGCACGTGCATCACAGAACTTTTGGCTTTTGTCTCTCAATATAATTTTGAACTGTATCAATGAATAGCTAATCTTGAGGCATGTGGGAGCAGTGACCCTTGTGTTATGGAAAGATATGAGCTCGTACCTTATCAGGAGAGTGATCCGTCTGGACGCTCTAATGATGATAAGACACTACGGGGATGGCCTCAGAACCCAACGAAATTACGAAGATGGCACGCCTCCACGTTCATAACTGACATTTTATGTATTGCGACTGCAATTCCCTTCTACGTCCTCACTATTATCTGCGCTAGATCCCACGGAAAAGTGGTTGTCGATTCCAACTTGAAGAGAATGCAAGATGGCTTGGATGTCGTGAGACTGTCCTTTCGAACTAGTGTGGAGGAAACTCGTTACCTAACATTAATGTCTAGTCTGCAACGGTATTCCCGTTGATATTCTCGGCGGTCGTGGGAAGAATGACAAAAAGGCTGGCAGAGTGGCGACTGGAACGGGGAAGCTCGGTCCTGGTCTTGGAACAGCTAAATGGAAGCTCGACACTAGCCAATACGATCTTGTCACAAGTGATGCTCCACTCGTGCAGTATTTTAGGCGTCATTCTCGTTCTTCTTTGGGCTTTCTCACCAATTGGTGGACAGTCTCCGCTGCAGGTTCTTACCACGACAACGACTATCAACTCGTCTACTGAGTCGCTCCAATTTGCAAATCTTGACACTGGGACTTTATTTATAGGGGCTGACAACGTAGTAACATACGGTGGATATGTTGAAACGATATATAGCACCAGTATCATCGCAGCATCGACAGGCCAAAATTTGTCGATGGATACCTTTAATAACATTAGACTTCCAGCTATCAAGTATTTGGGAAACCAGACAAATCTAACAGGATGGGTCTCCATACCTGAAAGCAACATAATCTACTCATCGCTTACTGGAATACCGATTACGGGTCTGGACAGTCCTGGAAACATCAGTTTCTTGATGAATACAAGCTATTATGATCTGACTATCATCAACGGATCGACACAAAATCTGCATCTGAACGGCTCCGGTATCTCGGTCAATTTTACGAGTAACAACTCTTCGGTCAACGGCTATCCACCAGTAAATGTTATACTTAGCCCTATTGCTGGATCATCTCAAGTATTGTTCTCATGGATTCAGATCTTTGCTGAGTGTCAAGTCATGTGCATCGTCACTACAACATCTGCCGACCAGAGGTCATGTGCTGTACAAGCTATGCGTCAAACAGGCTCTGGAAACCCTCCATTTCTGGCTAATGCTTTGTCTCTATATGCCATCATTCAGCCCATGTGGAATAAACTGCTGTCAGGACAGAACTTTTCACTATCCGAAGCGTACCTTCGGCATCCGGAAGCACCATTGGACGCAAACCTATCCGATCCTACAACGACATCTCCTAGTGCTCATGACTTAGAGGTCCGGTTTGCGCAATTATTCAATACCTATGTGTATGGAACAAACGACCCTTTCGGGATTTTGTCGGGGGTGCCGACAACCGCTGTTAATGCCAGTGGCACACGTGCCTATTTCGGTCCAGACATCTATGTGGTAGACTTCTCATGGCTAACAGTCTTCACAGTGGCCACATCCATACTTACTCTTTGTGGAGCCATAACTGTTGTTTTGGACTTAATCAGCCTGAACCCCGATATTCTAGGCTACGTTTCCACACTTTTGGGGGAAAACTCACCATATTTGAGTTTGCCGGTGACAGGCAGTACTCTTGAAGGAGAAGAGAAGACAAGACTCCTCAAGTCTGTAGCTATCCGCCTGGGTGACGTACAGATTCATGAGCCTGTTGGTCGGCTTTCTATCGGAACTCCACAGACGACGGAGAGGGTGTATCCAGGTAGGCTTTATCAATGAAGCAAGCATATATCTTGCTGGAGACCCACTACTTCTAGGGAGCTCTTGACAGATTTATCCCATGTCTCCTAAGCGAGGGGGTCCACTCACAGAGATGAATATCCTGAGATTGTTGCCAGAGAATTCAAGCTCAGTGAGCCAGCGAGCTTCAGCTCCAAGATATCTCGTACCAGATGGGCTCATTTAATCACGTCCCGGTGGTTAGTAAAAGGGAATATATCAAATTACGATGGCTATACACAAGTTGTGGTTGTTTGCAGCCTTAGGGCTAAGAAACATTTGCTACGCTTGACCTCGATGTCTTCAATACACACGTGATTATAGAACCATAGTGTACGTATATTACTAGGTAATCTGGTACCCATTGAACAAAATATATGATCATCGTTCTAATATATCTGCTCATGTTCATGAACTTGTGCATGAGAGTGTATCTACAAGCTGTGGTTCTTCGTGCCATTTAGCTCTCTCCGTAATTTACCCTCATTACAATCGGCTCCAGCCTGCTTCCTACATTCCCACTCTCCTGCCGTTATCCTTTCATATTAAACCTTCATTTCCTTTTACATCAGTTAGCATTACTCTTGGGTACTTCTATTTGCCGCTACTTCTGTTACTTAGGGGGTGACCGTAGCAGAACTGTCATTCATACAGTAAAACCACGAAAGACAAGGGAACCAACCATGAAAAAAAAATTGACTGGTGATCCAACGATTGGTATGCTGCAGACTCTCGGTCCGGATTCGGCGGACTCCGTCTCTGCATATGTGCAGTATCTGTACAGCAGCGGCTTTGACGCTGATCTTCACAGCGTTCCTCGAAGAAGTTTCCTCAGCTCATATGACGCAATTGATGATGTTGTCATGCGAATGCCTATTTTACTAGACAGTCACACAGCTTTCGCAGCTGACCCCTTTTCTCCAGCCGTCGTACGTTGTCAGGCGCTTGATTTCCGTTGATGGTGTTCTGTAACCCTGGCCTGCATCATTGACTCATCTACACATCAAGGGTGTCGTAACTGTGGGTCACGAATTCGAATCTGTAATTGTATCCCTCAGAAAAAAAAAGGTGCGGTTGTGGCTGCATGTGGTGTGGAGACTGCTATGATTTCCCCATCTGAGGTAGATGAACTAGAAGCTCGCGGAGAAAGACAATACGGCGTGAGCATCATCTGCTCCCTCTTCAGCGCTGCGTCGACAATGCTCCGGGGCTGAAGGTTTTCCTGCATTGCGTGTTGGGTCTAGATTGATCTCAGCTCCTGCGCCGCTATCTAGTCAGTAGCCAACATGTGCACTTGATCTGATAGCTGACCACACGGAACATCTCCATTAAACTCTTGATTCTTCATCCAGGAAGTGTTAGTACTCCTTTTGTCAGACCATTTGCCTAGTTCATAATTAGCTTTGCTTCTACCATATCGTTACCTCCGGAGTGCCCGGATTTCCTCATCCTGGATCAGCTAGATTGTTGCCTGAAGACCCAACACTTTTTTCTTTCATCTAATTCTATATCCGCAGATTCCCGTGATGGACTGTGTGTTGGTGCAAATGCCAGATTGGATTGGCAAAAGAGTGCCACTGTGTATTGTTAGCGGTCTTTGTTCAGGAAACAATGGAAAAGCTGGGACCACACCTATGTGGGAATAGTAGAAGAATTATAGGACAGGGCTTATTGCCCTGTCGACTATTGGTCTGGAAGTTGGAAGAGTTTTCTTGGCAGATTCCATTGTTTGTTGGGACAAAGCAAAGATGTTAATTTCCATAATACCATGGCCAGAGGATGATCAACGTAGGTAGTGTGATCAGAAGTTTGTAATTCTGAGCACAACCAACAAATGTTGCTGTTGGGTTACCTTGCAGAAAAAGATCTAAGACAACAACTAGCTGAAAGGCCTGTTAGAAGACACAAATGGTCAACATAACAAATCTTCAGGATAATGACGCACTGCGAAAGTTGCAAGTGCTGAGACTCAAGGCGCGTAGGGTAGAGAACTACTGCTGAATACAACATTGCAATTTATGTTATTCGAGCGATGTTATTCGCCCTCGGCACGGGCCACTATCTGTAGAGCATCGACCACACCAACGTCAAGTGGACGCCACACGCGGTGATTAGCGAGGTCAATCGCCAACGGCGAAGGTGGTGCGGTTCCATAACTTTCGTTTACGAGATTCCCGGTTCCTGTTGGTTCATGCACTTCTGTCACCAACATCTTGTTCGAAAAAGGGGTCTGGGGGCTGAATGAACCTGTGATTCCCTCGGGATTCCTGCCGGTTTACTCTCTTTTGCCCAGACAACCTTTCTGATGTTTCACTATAGTGGAAATGTTATGTTTTGCCCCTGCTTCTTTTGATATTTTCCTTGCGATGAGGCATATACGTTCAGTCGCCGCTCAGTTTGCGGCACAGCTGCATGGCAACTTATCTCCGCTTTCCTTTGATCGGAATTGTGTGCCGCATATTGGAAGCGGATATATAAGGGCCTAGATCGACTGGACATCGGGTCTTACTCGTATTACTTCCTGAGTTTATCTATATCGCCATATAAGCTTCTTTATTGGCTCTTTGACACCGTGCGTTGACCAAAATCCTACTAAGGGCCCCGTTGCCGATTCGTGGACCTGCCTACAAAGAACAGACTTCAGTCCGGTTCTTTGTCAGTTCGTTTTGGCTTAAACGCTATTTCTTATATCAGGAACCAAAGGTACCAAAGCCTCCCCCAACAATAACGAGCAAAGATGTGCTCGGTATACTTCTACGAATATGACTGCGGTTGCGTCATTCAAGAGACTAGTGTGGTTCCCTGCCCAAAGGTAGGAACCAAGGACTGCGAGGGAGTCAAGAAGAAGATCACCAGGCGAGAGGGATATAAGTGCCCTAAGCATGGCGGCTAGATCGTGAAAGAGAAGCATGAGGATAAAGGTACAGTGGAACTTTCCTTGCGTATCCAACACTGAATATCTTCCGCTCATTTGCAGAGGAGCAGAAGCAAAGAGACCCGAAGGCGTTCGTGTTACAAACAATGTTTATTGATGAGATGAGTCTTTATTGACAACATTAATAGTTATACCGAAAATCATCATCCTCACTGCTGTGCATTCTCAGGCTGAAGTTTTTCTGTCAGGGATCGGCAGTTCTTCAAATCCATTGTCGATGCGCACACCGGCGACAAATGGAATGACTCGATGGCATTTTTGTCGAAGCAGTGATCGGTTTCTTTTCAACTTTGTCTTTCATGTGACACGCATCTCTATCGGCTCAAAAATTTCTCTCCAACTTGATCTAGTTTCAAGCTTATGTTACGGTTCTGGGCCCACAAAAAAGTGAATACGATGGCGCAGGATATCTGGCTCCCTGGGAACTCTCCTCTATTTTTCATTCTCATTTCAGTGCACTCTTTCCGATTTCGTTATTTACCACCTTAGCCTAGGGAAATTAGCCCATATGCTCGATGTAACTAGTATGCAGTGGTCTCTATATCAAAATGATCAATCATGACTCTTTAGAGTATGTCAGGAAACACTGAACGTAAATTGCCATAGGTAACCGGTACTGCATGCGCAACTGCCGCCTTGCAGATGTGCTACGCCGCACCAGCATTTCGTGCAATTTGGTCCCTGCATCAAGTTGAAAGGCATACTTCGTAAAGCCATCAACTATCTTCTGCGGATCAAAATGTGTCAATGCTAGGAGTAGGAGACCCTTGATTTAAACCTACCTTTTGTGGCTGCTCAAGTACGACACTAGGGAGAACAAGTAATGTGAGGATTTTCAGGTAATACTTACTTCGTGGGATGGGGCTTTCTGTGTTTCTGCTGTGAGTGTCACCTGGAATACATCCTGTTTGTGAACTCATGCGTCCTGGACACACATATCGACTCTAGAGTGGGTAAGACACTGGACCGGAGACACTGGCAGGTCACCCAACCGAGTGGGCTCATTCTCTCAACCATCTCTGGATTTTCTCTAAAGATCGGGCAGAAAGATAGGGCTGCCCGGAGAGGAGGAGGAGTGGCCCGCATCGCGACAATCCCGTGGTCTGCATTGACTAGTCGGGGGGCGGATGGGGCTTGTGGCCCGGACCTTAGATCGCTATGACACGGCAAGAGGGGTAACGCGTTAGTTGCAGCAGGCCAGATACTGATCTGCCTGAGACGAAGAATAAGAAACTGGGAGGGATGTCTAGACGATGAGTCCGCTGAAAGCCGGCCCCTCACATTAGTCCAAAAGAGTAGCACAAGTGGATACAGGGAAAGAGGTGATGTCAAGCATCAGGTAACTGTTATTATTCAGGATATGCCGTCAGATTGGCAATCACCCTCTGGATAGCCTCCAGATGGTGTGACGACGAATTTGTTGTGTGGCGCGGACATCCGTCTCAGCAATCCGAGAGGCTCTGAAACCACCCTTAGGGTATGAGCATGACCTATCCGGGTTATGCGTGGATGCAAGCCCTAGGACGCACCTCGGAAGTTGATCCGGGAGGGCAATGTATGGTTCGCCCGGTGAGCCACATGAATTCAGTGAATCAGCGTATCCTGAAATGACGGATAACCGTATCCAGGATAAGATGGAGCCATGCAGAGGGTGAGCAAGTCTAGACTATCTGAGGAATCTGCGCTTTGAGCCCCGATTGGAAAATATCCGCTGAGAAAGACGACCAGGTCCCTACCAAACACAATCCAAGATGGCGAATGTCACCATCTGTGTCTGCAACCTCAGGGTTCAGTAGCGTGTTGCTCGTGCATGTACAACTCAACTAGGTTTGATCATCCCCGTCAGTGGGCATAGCTGCAATATGGGTTATCGTCAGCCAGGGTATTCGGTAGCGGCGTATTTGGGCCTGCCTTGTGGATAATGGATTTGGCTAATTTGTAAATAAGGCGTACGCGGGGTACGGCAGATGGCTTCGACGTAAGCGATGCAGAGAACTCTACCAAGCCAGTCTGTCAGGGAAAAGTGGAGAATTGAGGATGTTTCCTGTCAACATTCACACTGTTGATTGTCAAGGTAAGATGGATAATCAATGACGGAGGATCGGGCGGGGCCAAGACTGGCGCTCGTTGACTGAATCTGCGCGGCAGTGCTACCTAGGCGCCAATGGACCAAGAACATTGGACGATTGAAAATGACAATACCATGGTTGACTGCACAAAGCCTAGTGGAGATGACACACACTCTTTATCGCGTCTGGTCTACTTGCATGAGGTCCACATCATGAAGTAGTCATCTGATTTTCGATTTGAGCGTAACGAGCGAAACAGAACTCAAGAAAGGTTGTTTCAAGCGCTATGTGTATAATAGGTAAAAATAGCCGTGACAATCGGAGTGTTGGTGCAGCTTAGAACCTCATTCGTCCACAACCAACAGCGAACATTTCGCTGAAAGGTGACGTAGAGGCTCAAGGATATGTGATGAACATCGGATGAGCTTAGTTTTTGACGAATTCAATTTGACAACGCCGCATGGTACTCAGACATTTCTGCCCTATGGTAGATTGCTAGGTTTTGAGCGTTGCCTGGCGATTGCGGCGCAGACCACTTTCACATCAGCTAGATCCTTCTGGAGCCACCTCATCGCTATAGGAGTTACTCATATGTCTTGCATAGCGGCAAGAGGATCTTCACGACCGGTTGATCGATTAGGCGTGGCCTAAACTCGAGGTTGCTTCTCCAGCAACGAAGGTGTGGTGCCGGGACTTTGTAACAGCGGTCCCGGGTAGAAAGTACACACACCACAGTTGTACCTAGGTACATTAGTAATAACATAATACTAGTCTTTCAAGATTTTATGGAGCTAGGGAACCCTTTCATTGCATTTTCCATAGGTCATTTCCAGACTGGGTAACGCTCTGGAAGATCTGGTGGCTGTCTATATAACTATTGTGAACGGAGAAGCTGCGGGGGAGACACCAGATTGGAGATTATTTCCCGAGAGCCTAGGGCAATGGTCTTTAGAGACCTTCCCACAGTCATTGGAATTAAGTAGGTAAATTGGACGATCTAGTTCGATGATGGACACTCATATCATCCATTCCGCCAGTGGGAGCTGTTTAAAAAAGCGGGATAGATCCATATGGGTGAATGAACTGTATAGGTTGTTACCGTGATATGAGGAGTCACATACAAATAAACTCTCAAAAAAGTTTCTAATGGACGCGAGCGGCATCGTATCTTGAAGAGGCGGTGATGGTCTTTGGATATCAAGGTCGTCGCAGCATTAATTACACGTGACGCGCTCGGACCAGGGAGCTTCCGGCATGGTCTTCGAGCAATTATTACCCCAAGCTTTCAAGCTTTCTCTTCGCCAGTGTCCTGAAACAACGTTGTGACTCGTCTTCTCTCGAGTCGAGTTTGATCTCTCAGCGAATAGAAAGCTGCGATGCACATGTGATGTCCATTGACGTTAACTGGGAGAGAGCCACTTCTGGACCTGATGGTGAGGCGCTTGCGGAGCGAATCCGTTCCTTCATCCATGATAAGTTCCAGCAAGTGGCTCTTCCTCGATTCATACGCTCAGTACAGGTCCACTCTTTTGACTTTGGTACTGTAGCACCAGAACTTGAGATCAAGGATTTCTGTGACCCCTTTGCAGATTTCTATGAGGAAGATGGGGATGGGGAGATATCAGATGAGGAGCAGCTCTCACCGGAAGAGTGGCACCCTGGTCACCCCGAACTTCACGAACACAGCTTTGGAGAAGACACCAGAACGAATCCACAATATCGGCTTGGAACAGACAATGAACAGTATCCTCACATTCATTCTCCCTTTGGGGAGCACCTAAACCCTCCATTTCTTCAGCGATCAGGCACACCTGTGATACCGGGAGGGACCTCTAACTTAGGTTATCATCTGATGCTGGGTGGACTCTCCGGCACTCAGACTCCGCTTGCTGCAGTAGCAGGCGGCTCTCCATTTGCCAATGCCTGGTCAGATCCCTCGAGAGACCGGACAGCCTCCCGTTTGAACAGACCGCTGAGCGCCGCTGATGCGCAGAGGCTCTCCGAAGGCGACGTCGACACTGGCTCCCCGTCACGCCCATCTACTGCGAACACCGTTCCTTCTCGGCCCTCTGTACCCCACAGCGGCGGTAGCTCTTCCAACAACACTAGCGGCGATCCTGCAACTTCGACTAGCAGTGAGCACCCTGGATCTCTGCATCCGCACCAGGAGGAAGAGCACTTGGACCACCCGGATGCACAGCCTCAATCTCTTCCGCCACGCATGCGAGAACGCAGACCGGAAGATTTCCAGGTTATCTGCCGTGTGAAATACGCAGGGGATGTAAAGCTGTGCTTGACTGCGGAGATCCTTTTGGATTATCCAATGCCCAGCTTTGTCGGCTTACCGCTCAAACTGAACATCACCGGTCTCACTTTCGATGGTGTTGCGGTTCTCGCTTACATCCGTAAGCGAACCCATTTCTGTTTCTTATCACCGGAAGACGCAGAAGCTCTCATCGGCCCGGAACAGGAAGAGGAGTCTAGTGACGGACGACCACGCTCGAGTGGCGGTGCTGCTCCAGCAGGACGGCGCGTGGGCGGATTGTTACAGGAGATACGAGTCGACAGTGAAATCGGACGCAAGGAGGATGGGAAACAAGTTTTGAAGAATGTCGGAAAGGTTGAACGGTTCGTGCTCGAACAGGTCCGCCGTATCTTCGAGGAGGAATTCGTCTTCCCTAGCTTTTGGACTTTTTTGATTTGAAGCTGTCGCTTCTAGTTTCCGTGCTTCACGGAACCTCCAAATCATTGGTCTAACCTTGAGTGTTTATGACCACACGTGATAATTGTATACTAGTTTGACGAGTTTACGAAGTGATGTGCAATTTATACTTGTAGGTATATAAGAACATAGTTAGAAAGGATGATGCTCTATAGAATAGAGGGACTATGGAACTGAACTGTATGTCAAATGATCTAATACAGTAATTCAACCCATTTTAATCGAACTAGAAAATGCTATTCTTCTAGCAAGAGATATTTGTCAATTGGCGCTAGCATGCACATAATGGAGATCAGAGATGCGCTGCCCGCGAAGATGGTAAAATAACGTAGATACATACATGCATTCTTAAGATAAGATGCAGATAAGATATGACAAGTTTATCGCCCCGAAAAGTTGAAGTTGATCACCGGAGGCAGAGAGAGAGGATCCACTAGCAGCTTTAGCTGAGAAGAGGTGTGAAGCTGGAAACTGCGCTTTGAGAGGCAATGGCCCATGAGGATGAGAACAGGGAGAGAGACAGCTGCAGCATATCATGGTGAGAGGATTTCAAGTCGATCACTCCAATATGTGCATAAGGTAGAGCGACTGCCCGGTGGGATGCATTTATCGGTCCTTCTTGGGAGTGTTGTCGGTGTTGCTCTTAGAGATCTGGTCGCCCAGGTTGTGGTACTCGCGGCTGAGTCCCTCAGCCTGTTTCTTCAGCGTCTCAATATCGCGGTCCTTGGCCTCAAGCTCCTTCTTAAGACGGGCAATCTCGCCAGTTTCAGCCTTACCGGCGGCCTTGTTGTTACCCTCGAGCTGCTTAACCTTGTCCTCGAGACGGAGGACGTCGAGGATCATGGTATATGTACGGTTGAGGATCAGAGAGAGGAATAGTGTGAAACCGCACAGGTACATGTTACGCTGGGAGTAGAACTTGCGGGCCTGAACCTCCATGCGGTCAGCACCGAGAGCAGCAGCTCTGCTAGGATTGCGGTTAGCCTCTTTCTGTGACTACAGATCCAATCTTTTTGGAGTAATGATATTGAATACTAACCCTAGGCTGCCGGCATCCTTAGAGAAGGCAGCAAGCTCGAGCTGGACGCGGTAGACGCGGTTGACACTGTCGATGAACAGGATAAGGATGAAGATGAAAGTAATCTGCACGATTTTTATTAGTATATCTGCTCTAAAGTGCACTTATAGAACTTTTTTTTGAAGGTAAAGCTTACTTTTAACCCATACTGCAACTTTGCGATGACCGGGCTCTCGGAGATGAAAGTGAAGATTTTCCGCTTGACGGTGAAGGGAAGAGGGATGATGAGGGCCATGAAGACCGCCATCTCAAAGATGAGAAGGAGGAAAACCTAGATAGAGAGGGACATTGGTCAGCTTCTGTATGTACACACGATTTGCCTGTGCCAAATAGGAAGAACTTTGGATCCTAGGCAAAGCTGTTTCGAGCAGCTGAACCGGGCCCATAAACAAACATCGTGGCCACATCGCCCAACAAATACGAAGAAGAAGATCACAAAGGAACATCCTAATACTCACAAGACTGTAATAGAGCGTCATTTTGGCAAGACTCTACTGGAGACGAGTCTAAAAAGCAAGCTTTTTGGATGAACCGAGTCGGTCAATCGAACGAAACTGGCAGCCTAATCAGAAACTACCAGAGGACCAAATTGACTGTCTCGCGACGTCTAAAGGATAAGTCAGATCAAAAGCATCAAGAAATAGTAATTGAATGCAATTACCTGGAGAAGAGACGACCAGGCGTGCTTTTAAATGTGCTAGAAGACGGTGGTCGAACAGGCAAAGACGAGGTAAGGTGTTCTCAACAGCTCCGTTGTGGGCAGCACCGCCCTTGCAAGACGTCATTCATCGCGGCTGCGCTCCTACCAGATCAGCGCTAGTCTGCTTAATAAGCGGCATAACCCTGGTCCTAGGGTGCGGTTTAATTCGCACCCGAGCCGATCAACTCGGTTGGGTCGCCGGCTCGGATATACTGTAGACTAGACAGTGGACCGGATCGTGGAACACAGAGGACGCCGTAGAAGCAAGACATAAGACAGATTTAAATAACTTTAAGATTCAGGGGTGTTCCCCGGAATAGCAAGTGGTCAAACTACAGCCATACAAGTATATTTTTACCCCTCTAGCTAGCAGGGACATCCACGTAATCTACTCGACCTTATGGATTGATATGAGGACCAATTCGTCAATATCAGAAATTTGTCACTCATACTTAGAATAACAACAAAGAATCTTACAGGTTTGGATTAAATTTCAGATTTATGTGCTCTATTTGTATCGTTTCTATAGATATACATAGCAGTTATAAGCACTCTCTCTGCACATATACCAAAAGCTTACTTTTTAACCCTGGGCCTCTATATCATAGGATTTAGATTTGTGCTTAGGCTGGAAATTAAAGTCCTTGTGGACTGGACCAAGGAACATCTCACTGTAGGAAGCTCAGGTTAGCATTGGATATTATCTTAAAGTCTTACAGGAATGCTGGGAACTTACGTGATCTTCATCCAGTCCCTGTAGTTATCACTACCCATAAGAGTCTCCAACTCGTTTCTGCCTCTCCAGCTTGGAGGTCGGTCTTGGATGCTGGGTGGCAAGTATTCCAACAAACCAACTGGGATGTAGCGGTGAGTGAAGTTCAGGTACTCGAGCAAAAACCGTCTCGTGATACCAACACCGTACTCATCAGAGCCCCAAGCTTCAAGACCGTACCTGGCAAACTTCTCCACATATGTCAGGCGCTCTGACGCCGACTTGTCGAGATACTGGCCTTTCTGAATCTCCTCAAAGAGCCACGGTTTGATGAGCGCTCCACGACCAATCATGACGGAGTCAACACCAGCATTCTGTATGTGGTCATTGTAATCTTCGTAGGAATAACAATCTCCGTTTCCGATGAAGTAGACTTTACCGCCAGCCGGCTGATGTCTCTCATCTGCTTCACGAACTGTGTCTGCAGCAGCGTCGGACTCCTCGTTGAGCCTCTTTACGAGTGCCGCGCACTCGGATATATATCCCCAGTCGGCCTTGCGTGTGTACCGTTGCTCCCTGCTTCGTCCATGCAGTGTGATGGCAGCAACACCAGGAGGCCCAACTCCAATCAGCTGTGACTCGTATCCTCCTTGAATAAGTCTTTCAGAAAGCTTTAGAGCGCTAGGAGCATTATCCTTGGTGCCCATGCGGATCTTAACTGTAATGGGAATCTCTTGCGAAACGGCATTCATACCTCGCAAGATTTTCTCCAGTTTTGCTGCGTGATCAAGAAGGGCGGATCCAGCTCCCTCGCGATATACGAGATCGATTGGACAGCCACAATTCAGATCAATGACACGCAGATGAGGGCAGAGAGTGGACAGGACTTCAGTGGCCTTCAGGGCTTGCCATGGCTTATTGGCTGCAATTTGGGCACCAAACTTGAAATCCTTAGAGTTATCATACCCTTTCACTACACTAGCATTGGGGGAGATGGTGGGCGGCAACATCTCAGATTCGTGGGCCCGCATCAGCGCCCACTCCGACTTGGTACCTTGAATCAATGGCAGGCTCATAGCCATTTCTGAATACGTGAATTGGGCTCCTAGTTCAACGCACAATCTCCGGAAAGGAAGGTTTCCTTGGGTGGTAAGAGGTGATAGGACAGGAGTCTCTGGACCAAAGTATATCCGTCTTTTTTCTGATGGAAGGAACGGCGGTTCAGTGTATTGAGCTCTGTTATCCTCTTTTTCTTCTTTCGTTTCCTGCTTGGTTTCTTTCTCGTCGGATACGGAGTCAGGTAGTGCACTAACTCTCTCGCGTCCGTGGAGAACCTTTTCCAGCTCTCTGGTTGACTTCTCAATCCAAGTACTGAAAGCATCCGATTTTGGCGTCTTTGTTTTCTTCCTGGTGAGAGCAACCTTGTCGGCCACGGAGACGATGTTGACACATCCATCCTCGGCATAAGGAACCAGAGGTTTGGCCTTCTGCTTCCTTTCTTCGTCCTCAACCAGGACCAGTTCCTGCCTGCCGTCCTCGGTCGTTCTCTCGGTCATGTGGGAACCCACGAATCGACATTTCCATCCAGCACTGCATTTTCCCCTTGCATCCCAGACGGGACAGATGCCATTGAACGTGGTGAGGTCCTCACGCTTGTGCTCTTTCAAGTACTTGCGGAGGTCATGCTCATATTTGCAGCGGTCACCAAAGGAGCATTGAAGAGGGGAGAACTCTGGCTGGAACGTGCGAGACGGGCAGAGTGCCTTCTCATCATGAGCCCTTCCAAACTTCCGGTTTGTATTCTGCCCCTTCTCCTTCTTTCCCTTCTTCTTGCCACCGTCACGGTCCTCGTGAGAGGCTGCTTCAGCGGCATCATCGTCCTGCGATTCCTGTACGGCCGTTTGTCCACCAGAAGGAAAGATCAGATATCTAGAATTTATCAATTAGTATGTGTGACGAATCAGACGTATTTGTAGGAGGTAGAGACATACTCTGCCTTGACAGGTGCAGTACCCCGCGGCCGCTGGCGGGCGCCATTTGACGCCTGTCCATCTGCAGGTGAGGTCTTTTCCAACTTCACTCTTTTTGCAGGAGGTTCCTCAGATCTATCTCCACATGTATTGGGATCAGAGCCATCCTGTTCAGGGGCAGTTGTCTCCCTTGGGGTGATCTTTGGTTGCGGGGTGTCCGCTTCAGTCGCGGCGGGAGCCATGGATAAGGATAGCTCTGTATAGGCCCGTTCGTCGCACCGGACAAAAA
The DNA here is from genome assembly GCA_029606265.1 of Paecilomyces dactylethromorphus. NCBI lineage: Eukaryota > Fungi > Ascomycota > Eurotiomycetes > Eurotiales > Thermoascaceae > Paecilomyces > Paecilomyces dactylethromorphus. Next base: position 2,940,749 of record JAPVCE010000034.1, read on the forward strand.
AGGGAAAGAGGTCACGAGCTCCTTCAAGAGCTATTAGCCGCTTCGCGCCCCAAACTTAGTGTCTTAATAGAACTGGGCGCGCATAGACTGGCGCTCAGATTACCATCATTTCCGTTGAATCTCCGCACAAAATTTTGAACGGTGCCCGCAATAGCTCACGGACCAATAAGAGGGGCAGACGCCAAGAAGCTTGTTTGCGCTGTTTGATGGAGCATATTGTGACCGCCTTCTGGATTGGCCCTGAACCGGACACTTGGACTTCTCTGGGCGAATTACTGTCTACCAGGATGTCACCGCGGGACTCCAGGCACTAAACCACAATCCTGGGCATAATAGTCAGTTACGCGTAAATTAATTACCTCCTCGAGTATCTACATTACGGAGTTCTCCGTACAGCAACAACGCTCCCGTCTGCCAGCGCCCAGACCTCCCAATAATCTTCTCCCCCCGACACTCTGGAGAACTTTCAGGACCGGCGCCCCGAACCGGCTAGTCACGGGGGAAACCCACAGATGGAACCGAGCTAGAAGCGACGGAAAACCTTCTGGAAACTTTTTGCCTCGAAGTCAAAAGGTTCATGCGCCACGACCGCCTTCCCGTCCTCCCCTGCCTTCGTTATTCGCACTTCGCTGTTCCGAGGAGTCTCCGTGAGAATGACGGAGTGGTTAATGGTAGCGGGTAACATTGGCTAATTACATGTTCCCGTTATCCCAGGGGGCCGCAGTGAGCCCACTGTCCACGTTTCCATGTCGATCTGGTGCGAATATAGATGTGTGCCGCGTTACCGCTGTCCACCCCCTTGGGTCCTCTTTTCACGTAATGGTAAACGCTGCGCTGGCCTGTTACAGAGGCCATTTAGCGGTGTGTGGACTCCTGCTTATTATTAATGCTAGATTTATGATTTCTTCCAGGATTTGTCCGTATACAGTATACCTTATTGCTGTTGGATGGGGGACTCGTTGTGTTCGAGAAAGAAGTTCCGTCTGATTGGGTATAGCGGCGCATAAAATTCTGTACCTCGGGAATGTCTTGAGCCGCGACGAACGACTTTGCGTCAAATATTCTCTGTGCAGCCTATGCTTTACTCCGTACTCTACACATTGATACAGGAAATAGAGGCTGGAGCAAGATGGAACCAGTTTCAGATCGCAGTGGGTTCATGAACCTTGGGTCCGGAGATGGCTCAAGTCGCGTGTCCAGATACCTCCCCTGGCAGGTCCATTAATTTCCTATTCGATTTGGACTCTGAGACACATACTCCTTACAAGGATGGGATGCGTCCCACTGCGAACCGCAATCAGACAGACTGAGTAAACTACTCTAAAGACTTACTCAGCCCTGCTTGTTTCGCAAGGACGATTGCGCCTCTTATGTCGAAGGCTGGTGATCGACTTGGGGCCACGTTACAGTGGCAACTGGCGCAGGCGATTTCTTCCGTATGTTATTGTCTCTGAGCTTTCTCTATCAAGATACTTAATTTCACAGCTGAATGTAATTGATGTTGTCCATATCACTGGTGTCGCAAACATCAAATCGTAGTTTCTATGTAGACCAAGGGATCTATCGGGCTATGAGCTGCTCCCGGAAATAGAGTCCAGGACCCCACCATTCGGATTTCACTGAACACTCGATCGGGTACTATTCCGTCTTTCCTACAGGGGATATCCTGAATAATATACTCCGTACTGCCGGTACTTTGCTGATCGCGTATACATCCCGGGACTGAGGATTGGCGCAGCATTGCCGTCAACCCGAAAGACAATAGTATATGGGAAAATACGGTTCTGTATTATTTCAATAGCAAGGTGAACTAGTTGCTAATGTGCCTCGAGTCGGCGTTTGCTCTGTCTGCTTATGAAGGAGGCGTCGTCTAGAAAGGGCGTTAGCGCCATCGGTCTTGGCTGGGAATCCACTTGTATCCACCATCTGATCGAATTTGCCTCTGTACCTGACTTTGAACCCTTCGGGGACCGGGCCTCGGGACGATCGATCAACGAATGACATGTTCGTCGCCCGAGCAGACGAGTCGCGCCCTTGAGGATGCCACCATGGACCCTGCGGTAAGTTTCACGCTGAAGGTACCGTACAACTTTCTTCTCCCGGGGTCCAGGGTCACTTGTGACAAACCCATCGAATGGGAAGTCATGGACGACCCTAGTCCATATGCATGTGTAAATTGGCCGGACAGAAGGAGGATCGATGGTGTCTCTGCCCGGTGCCTTTCTAGCCGGATTCGAAAAGCATCTTCAAGGCGGTGACGATGGCAGAGTAGCCCTTCCAGGAAAGTCTGTCCGATCACTGGGAAGCAACAGTGATGGTTACGGCCCAACTGGATCGACCGAGGTATGTCTTGTTCAGTAATAATAAGGACGAACACGCTAGCCTGGCATTGATATCCGAGATGGGTTGGTAGTGGAAAGCGTTAGTTATAGCGGTTATAGCCAAGGTGGGGGGGAAGCAAGTGCACGATCGGTGGAAAAGGATCTTTCAGATTCCATGCGACTTTAGTCACCGTCGAATCTCCATGCTTTGGCACCATACGACTGTGCGTCCTGGGGGAGACTGACTGCCCTTGATAGAGATTAGGGGGAATCATAGTAGCTTGTATCATGTATCTTATTCTTGTTTTCAAACGTGCCACATAGAAAGTTTCACGGAAATGGCGGGTCTCGCGCCAACTAGATCAGACATCTGAGGATCCCATACGGGGACCAAGTCCAGACGTGCGGACCCGTCTGAGAAGATGGACTCCCCGCAGGAAACGAGGCAGCATCATCGATTGGCGCTTAATCAGTGTTGCAACGCATGAGAGAGTGAAGCGAAACCGTCAAGACATGTCCGGGTTCCGAGGCGTTACTGCAGGGGCGGTGCATTTCTACCGGGCAAAGAATGTCGAACGAGGCTTAACATTCGAAGGACTACTGTTTAGGGTATGGGATAGCCATTCTAGAGGAGTCGTGATGATTAGAGTAAGGGTCTCCCCTCAGTTCACCCGGGAGGCAGGAATAGCGGTATTGATCAACGAGTCCGTCCTTGCCAGGCTGAAGCAGTACGGACTGGTCTGTGTGTTCGGTCACATCGGATCCATGGGTCGACAACGCAATAACGGTCGGTTAGAATGGTGGCAGGTGGGCTTTGGTTCATCTGGCGGTCGGTCATGCTGCGTTGAAACTCAGAGAGCGCGGCAGAGCCACAGGATTCCCGAGGTCAGTGCAACTAGACGGGCGTCAGTAGGTTTTCCCTTGGAGCCCGATCATCCAGGGAGATACTGGTGGCTGCAGTGTCCTACACGACCGAACATTCTCGTGTTCCTTGACCACCACTCTCACAATCCAGGGGGGGTCTTCGAGGGTTACCAGTAGAGTCTTGGCTGGATCGGATAAATGATAGATCTGCCGGGAGCAGGATGCGTCGTGGTACCGATCGACTGTTTCTGAGTTGCGCGGCAGCAACTGGTCCGGGCTCAGAGAAAGAGAGAGAGAGGAAAGTATAGTACAGTATAGTATGATCACTAGCGGATGTGAGTCTAGGAGAAAGTAAATTCATGATATGATTCTTACTCTGATCTCTCACGCAGTCGTACTTGACTCGGCTCTACTCCGCAGTCATACAGTGTAATAGGTCAGGCAGGAGGAGACCGAGTAAGTAAAGAGTGGTACGAGTTTGGTACGGTAATTACCGGAAACCCACCGGCGTCATCTCTGCCATCATCGACTTTCCCCGCTAGGCTGCAAGCGGTCAGTTGGCGCCCACGCCCGGAAGTCCGTGGATCGTCTAGTCGCCTTCGTTAGCGCCTCTCCAGCCCCAAGGCTCCCCCGGGCGTCGCTGATGAGCGTATCACATCGCTTCCCCTCTTGGGTATCGTCGATACCGCTGGTATTATTACCCTGTCCGTACGCTGACTGCAGGCCATATACCAAGGCCTCGGGCTGTTCGTCGTCTCATCTGATTTTCGTCGTCCTGTGCCATCTCGAGACTGTGTCCAAAAAGGCTGCGTAGCGGAGGGTTGTTTGTCTTTCGTTGAATCTTCACGTTGCGGTCCTCTCGTCCTTTCGTGGTTGTTCGTTTCCATCTCTCCGCCACCAACAGGTCGCGATCTCTCGGGCTACCCTAAAACGGGAACTGAACATTGAGGGTGGACTCGCTGTGTAATCCCGCCCCAACCGCCATCAACCGTCATCTTCATGCGCGAGTCTCTAGAGATCCAGTCACCTCCTCCCCTTCACTACTCGCCGTCCATCAGCGATCGCGATCCATCGTCTACGAGAGAATCGACTCCCGTCAATACTCCATTCGGTCTTGGCGTGCCCTCTTCGCGCAGGCCCGGGAGGGAGAAGGATAATTATTTCGCCTGGCATCGCAAACCCGCGGGGACTGACAATTTCGTTTCCTATATCGACCACGAACTCCTCGACGCTGATTTCGAAGGAGACAGTAATCTCATTCTCTTCCCACTGTCTCCTCCCGAACATTCCAAGATGACCGGCCCGGCGGTTCCCCTCGACATTTCTGCACGGCAGACGTCAGTGTCGCCGCCTGGGCAGCAGGCGTCGAATTTGACGTCCGCCTTGCAGAAGGCTGGCAATGGAGACAGGATGGGCAGCATCTCCAATCCGGCAGGAAACACTTTCAACTCATTCAAGGCGAATGTCGCCCGCAAAGACTCGATCAGCGCGGGTATGGCGCAGTGGGGAAATGGCACGAAGCCTATATCGATGACCGGATCAAATCGCGATAAGCCTCGTCGCGAATCGCTTGCAGGCAGTTTGGTGGGCGGAATGAGCTGGGGTGGTATTTCAGTGGGCAGTTGGATTCGAGACGAGTATGTATTCTCTCCAGTAGAACGCTACTTGCGTTCTATACTAACGAGAGATGCAGTATTATCATGACAGGCACATCCCCGTTTACCTTCCAATCGCCCTCGTTCCACTCTTCCTCATACCTACCGAAACTCGAAGCAAACTTCATGCGCGATTTCTCCTGCTGTGGCGTGACTCTTCCATCGCTTCATGATTTGCTGCAACATTACGAAGAGGCCCATGCCCAAAAATCACCGCAACCAGGCCATCGCCCGAGCAACAATGACCATAGAGCCGCTATGGCAGCTGCGATGTCTGCTGCACAGCAGAGTAATCAGCAACAGGGCCTGGGAAACCGGGGAATGCATCCCGAGCGTTCATTTGACCAGCAGCGGAAATTAGTGCAGAACCACTCTGTTCACAACCAGCAGAGTCATATGGTTTCTGATGTGGATACGATTGACGACATGGAGTTAGACGACGCAATGGTTATGGATGGTGGCCCCTCGCAGATATTCTCGTCACAGTCTCAAGACAACACGCAGGGAGGGTTTGGCCAGCAGAACCAAAGAGTGCCACCACTCAATCTCAGTATGCTGCAGGGCCATCAGGGGTTAAGAGGATCGCAGCCGGGCACTCCTGTCGCCTCTGGCCGCGGCCTTCCTTTGCAAAACAACCCGACTGTCTCTTCAGTTAACACGCCTACGCTCATGGCCAATCCTCTGCAGAACCAATTCAGAAATACGCCAGATTCTTCAGGGCCAGGAACTCCTGCTGAGCTTGATGATGGTATGGTTGGCGGATTCGGTGATCTGTCAATGCAGAATAACAATATGATGGGGAGCCAGTCTCAGTTTTCTGGATTCGGGGCCAACAACAACAGCAATGATATGGTGGATCTTTGCATCGATGAGCCGGCGAAGCGGTTATTTAGTCCTAACGGAGGATACAATAACTCACAGCAGAATGCCCACTTCCGACTTGGACAAGCTCAATACGGCCCGAACAGCGAGATTGCCCGGCGCATTCGCGAGCAACAGCTGCTAGCAGGTGTCCCTGATACTGTGGCTTTACTGCCAAATGAAGAGCCGAAGCCATTCAGATGTCCTGTCATTGGCTGTGAAAAGGCATACAAGAATCAGAACGGTCTCAAGTATCATAAGGCAGTAAGTATCTATCGATTAATTTGTGATTCTTTATACGGCATAACTAACTTGGTCACAGCATGGTCACAACAACCAGCAACTGCACGATAATGCTGACGGCACTTTCTCCATTGTCAATCCCGAGACGTCTACACCTTACCCTGGCACTCTGGGTATGGAGAAGGAGAAGCCTTACCGATGCGAGATCTGTGGCAAGCGCTACAAGAATCTCAACGGACTCAAGTATCACAAGTCTCACTCACCCCCATGTAACCCCGACCTCCAGCTGGCCGCTGGCCGGAACTTGAATGTCGGTGGAGTCATGCAAGGTCAAAATATCAACGTGGCCGGAGCTGGTCTCCCCGGCATTGGCGAGGAGGGATTGATGTGATGTGACTTGCTCTACTTGACCTTTTAATTCTTTCTTCTTGTTTTGACCCGATATCCCCGAAGAAAAATGTGCTGTTTTCCACGATTTGAACGGCCTCTTTCTCCTCTACATGATTTAATGAACAGACTGGTGGATTGGAGTTGGTTGGGATTCTGATCATGAGACTCGATATTTTCACGAGTTCCGGTCAATAGATCTACTGTCTGTGGAGCTGTGACCTGCTCCTCGGAAGACGCTTCTGATGCGAAGATTTCCTTAATAGTTTCTTTTGCTTTGTATCTTGCTTTTTGGTTTATTTCTGGGTATTCTCCAAGAGTTTATGTCTCCAACGTGTCTTACTTGATATCCATTGTTTTGGGAGGACGTTTTGTTTTTTTTTTTTCCTCCGCCACCTCCGGGCCCGGATTCCTCGATACTCGAGGACTGTGCTCTGGAACAGACTCTTCAACGGCGAGAGAAAGGAGCCGT
>JAPVCE010000034.1:2947608-3106929 GCA_029606265.1 Paecilomyces dactylethromorphus
TGTGACGAAAAGAAAAAAAAGAACGTTTGGGAAAAACCGGAAAAGGGCATTAAAAAACTAAAGTGAAAAATTGGATTTGTACGGGGCGGGCCTGGACTTACGGCTCTCACTCCGGCACTATCGTTTGGGTTCGGTGTTTATTCTCTTCAAACGGATTTTCTATCCCGGGACCTGGAAAAAAATAAAATTGGGGAAAATGGTGCTCTGGCGTGTGTCCTGTAGATAGTCTTTCCGCTTGATCTCTGTGGCTTATATTCTTGTTTAACACTCATACCTCTTTGTTGCACTCTACGCTATTTCGAATTCGGTCCCAAAGACTTGTCCTAATAGTTCATTTCTTGTCTCATATATTGTTTTGATTATCAATAGAACTTTCCTTTCTTTATATGTCTTCAGAGGAATCCGTAGTAAACATTATCTATCGGTACAGCAGAGCGTCTACTCCTCCGCCAACCACTTCACCGTCCATGCATACTACGTTTATGCATGTAGATATATCTTAACCAATACCGATCTCAGCCCACCTCAGGCACGTCTTGAAATGAGGTCTCCCGATCATACATCGTCTGAAGTCTTTCCCTCCATCTTCCCCCAATAAGAATCCGCCTCGTGGACCTCAATGAATATAACTCATCTACCGGTCTTCATAACCGATTTATTAATTAGAAATGAGGTGGCAACTTCACTGCATACGATACTTTGCGCTAGTATCCCCGAACGCACGGTACATGTAAGATCGGCTCGAATCTCAATCTACCTTGTGATATTATAGATTGGCACCTATATGTGGAGAAGGATCTCGCCTCATCTGATTTGGCCTTTCCCGTTCACTTACACGTATGTACGTACGTATATGAATGTACCACGTATTGTACGTGAATTCACACCTCGTTACGAACTCCATAGACCGCATACCTATCCTCGTGTTCTCGACGCCCGCAGGGAACGTCATTCCCCACAGACTTCCAGACAGACCTATTATTTAGATCTGGACCCTGCAACCTTGCAACTAACTTCCAAGAAGCTAACGATCTAACTTTATCCCACTTTGTTCTGGGATATAGTTTCGCTGTACATCTGGCCTGATACTTTAGTACTTAGTACCTCCTATGACGACATAAACATGTCAAAGTAGAGAGACCCAGCCACGAAGATCATACAATCGGGAGTATCGATCGTATCATAATTTCAGCATTCAAATGCGATTTAGGAATGGTATATGATCGGAAAATGACATCTTTGCAGATATATCGGTTTAGGATGTGTTATGTTGTTGTTATGGTGACATAAGGTATGGAGTATGGTGCTGTGGTCTGATAAGGTTGAGTACCGTGGTTAATGGTATGGCATACCATGACTTGGGTTTCTGGTTACTATCCTTAGATTGGATAGGGGGATATGTACATGTACATCACAGATCTATATTCTTGGCTAATCTAATCTAACCCTAAACCTATGGCGGAGAAGCGGTTGGGAAGAGTAGATGATGTCGTTCAGGTGTACAATTACCGTATACTGTGGATAGGCCTGTCTAATTTGAGCAGCCTACGTACAGTATCTAAGAAAGGGATTAAAATGTGGAACTTTTTCATCATAAACGCCGTTATTTTATATTTGATACCGTTCAGATACACATTGTCCTTTATAAAACTCGATCCCAATCCAAGAAGCCGAAGTTACTTGTGTAATATTACATGCAATTTTGCTACCGATTATCTCTTCAATTCTTCTAAAAGAACACACCGACCATGTAGCCATGGACCCGTCCACCGATACTCCATACTCCATATCGAAGACCCGCCGATCCATCATCTGCGTACGTACCCAGGAATGATGAGGCTCGTAAGATAACCCGAGGCGACAGCGATGTATATTGGAATTTTCTGTCTAGTGGAAGCTCATGCAATGTTCGACATGTTTCCGAGATCATGTTCCTTAATATACTCGCTTCCCTTCTCAAGATATTCCTGCCGTGATATCGATGACTTGGCCAGTTCGGGTCCTGAAGCCCATTGAGCAGCGCCTTTCCAGGCATCAAGCACAGGATCGCTTGCACGACGCACAACCAGCTCCGCGTCAGTAGGGAGGACACTCCGGAACTCTTGGCGGAAACGTTCGTCGAAGCCCTGGAAGAGAGTGCTGCCACCAGTAAGGAAGACATCACGCAGGAGACGGGCTCGATCATCAGCATATGAAAATCGCTGGTTGACAATATCCGCCGCAATTTCCACGAGGCCTGCCTGGTCGATACCAGCAATAGATGGCTGGAACACCACCTCGGGCACTCTGATCCTCTCGACATTGAGATGAAGTTGATGCGCCTCTCGCTGGCTTTCTGGATCGAAGGGCCATGGTCCACGCAAGAAGGCATGTACAAGACTCTTTGTCCAATCCGATTGCGCTTCGAGTGTGTGGTGTTCCGTGAATTCTGGATCAAACTTGAGAAGCTGTTCTTCGACCGACTTCAGCATGCTGCCAATGTCCTCTTCCTCCTCATCCTCACTTTGTTCACCTGTCGCTACAGTACGGTAAACACCCCAGTCTTCGTCGTTCGCACCGAAAGTGTCGTCATCGCCGCCTCTGCGACGTTTCTTGGGACCGTCGGATGCGAGATTGGCCAGTGTCTTCATGCGCATCTGGCTGGCAAGGGATTTGCGGTTTCCAAGATCGGCCTTCAACCTCTCTCGCTCCTTGATCTTTTGAAGAAGAGACTGTGCAAAGTTAGTATAACCCTTAATGAGCATAGTTTAGATGCCATACCTGTCGCGCAGCTCGCCTTTCAGAGATCCAGTTTTCAAAGTCATTCTCCCTTCTCTCATTATCAAGCCGTTCTTCTTCCTCACGACGAGCCCTTTCCCTCTCTTTCTCTGCCTTTGCACGCTGCCTTGCCTCAATGTTTGACTTCATTAATCGCTGATGGCGCTTCTCCTTCAGTCCAGCCTCGTCAAGCTCCTCATCAGGGACGTCGAGCAAGGGGAAGGAGGCCTCTTCCTGAGTTTCCTCGGTTTCCTCAACCCCTAAATCCTTGTTTCGTGATCGCTTGATCGACCTCTCAAGATCCCTTATCGTCCTTTCCAGGTGTGCCTCGTCTTTCAGATCTTCAGCGTCCAATATCCTCTTCATTTCCCTCTTAGATTCTGAAGCAAGGCCACGTTGCAGGTCTTTATAGTACTCGAGTTCCTGTTCTTTTTTCACCAGCTTCTCAAGGCGCATTTTGGCGGCCTGTTCTTGTAATCGACGTCCACTCTCTTTCTTTCTCTCCGCGATACGAGCAAGTTCTTCTTCTGTTTTTTCCTGTACCACGTGCTCTGTGTATGGGTATTGGATGACGTGGTCCCTATCCTCCAGACCAGACCAATCCAAATAATGATTCAATTCATTGTCGTAGTCTTGAGAAACATAGCAGTGGTTGTGTATAATGTCTTCCATCTGGTATTCTGTCATCCGAGCGGGGAAGGTTGGATACTTCAGGCGCATCAATTTCAACAGATAGTCCGAAGCCTGCGCACCACCCCAGTTCAACCGGGTCGAGTTTGAAAGTAAGGCTTTGGAATTCAGCACAGGCACGACATGCGTAGAAGTGTGTGACGATGAGATGATTAGACCATCCTTTCCTTTGTTGTAGCGGTATGCGAAGAGAGAGTCAATACCGTAGGCGACGGATGGCGCGGAGTAGCATTCGAAAAGGATCTCGTTCATCACTGAAAGAGGTCAGCCATGTAACTCTATTAATGGCGCAAAGCATACATACTCCGTCGAGGATACGTTAGGTTCGCAATAGGCTCCGTAAGCACAATCGGCCTGTCGACACCTCCGTTTGCGCCGTCTACTCCTAGCTTCAGGAACAGGTAATCCAGAAGGCCTTCCATAACGTCCCAGTTACCCACCACGCTCGTGCCAGGGTCGAAGGCATAGCGGAGTTGTCCACGCGTTGTAGCATCAACATAGGCATCGTAACCAACGAACTGGCACGTCTTGTTAAGTTTCCGGTCTCGATAACGGCTCATAACAGGTGGGATGATGAATCGCGGATTCTTGTCGAACGACCAGCCCGCCTTAACGAGATGGGATCCTGTGTCATACAAACCAGATCAGCAACAGTACGCGACCACGGAGAAAATACTGCCTCCCTACCATTGTCGATAACTATGGCACTGGTATTTGCCGTAGACTTGCTCTGCTGATAGCCTTCTGGTTGTGGAGGATGGTAGCCTTTGAAAGGATAGTCTTGAGCAGGGTACACCTTTGGAGGCGGCTTCACCCTGTCCTTATCTGTCACAATCCTCGCCGAGCGAGTCGGTAGAACCGTCTGCGCTGTGATGGTCATCGCGGCGTCTAGGTCAGATCAAAACGGCGTAGGTAGAGCGAGGGATAGGGTTGATTCAGCACATCGCAAGGACCAGTATAGAGGGGAGTCTCAAGGGATCATTAATTGAAGAAATAGTAATAGACCGTGACGCGGCCTTAGAATCGGTAAGCCGGAGAGGGAGAGCAGACTTTTGTGAGTTGACGCTGCAGCTTCCGGCGGGCGTGGATGAATCCCGGAGCTACAACCTTATATGTGGCGACGCGCTAAATATGCTCTACAGTCAATGAACAGGTGAATGTACGGTATTAACAGCCACGAGCCGCACAGCAAGTCTCAAACAAGGGCTTCTGCATATTTATCTAGAACTGAATAAACCTATTGACTAGAATACCATATCCACAATAATTCATAAATTCGTAATAATGCCAACGTGCCACTTCACACAACATTTAGGATGGCTCCTTGAGATTCTCCGTAGCTATACCATGTCAGCATCGTACTGAGTTTTGACAGGCATAGGAATGCAGACCTTCTAGATGAAAGAGGACGTTTGACTGGTAGTTCTTGAACATTTGCGCAACCAGTTCAACATTCATATTCTGGATGTTGACCTCCTGAATTTATTGATCAGTATCAGGCAATACGTAACCAGAAGAACGTGACTCACTTGCAAGCTCTTGTTTAACACCATAATCGCTTCATTGAGTTTTTCCTGGCGTAAAAACAATTAATGTCATAAATCTTAATCTACAGGGCCGTTTCTGCTTACAACGTTGGTGATAATTCGGGAGAGCAGCAGGGTCTGCTGATGTTCATGAGGGCTCTCCTGCAAAACGTGACATTAGCATCCACGCTCAGGTATATTTTGGAACACCAAATACGATCTTCAAGAGCTTACCATGTTGGATGTGTATTAGGTGTTTCTATCGCGCAGGGGGAATCTCTTTGTTTTCCGCCGAAAAGTGATGTTGATTCCCGAGACAACGCCGGCACGTGATTTGATACGTTACTGATGGGACGGAACCGAAGGGGAGTCAAATATCTTGTTACCTCAATCAAGGAAATTTGTTATTTCCAGTGAGACTACATATTGACATCCGCAAGACATTATAGTGTGGTTGTTTCAAGATCGATTCAAGTTTACTATATTTCCTGGGAGATTTGACACGCTCATCGTGCAAGGACCAAGGGCGCATACTGTACGGATCGAATAGCTGATAGGACTTAAGAGGCCTGCAGCTCTTGCCCTCCTCTTCTACGACCTCGCAGCATAAACCCCAGTGTCGCTACTACGACATTCAGTCCTTCTAAGATGGCTCCTCCAGCTACTGCCTCCGACGACTCTCATCAACAGCTTCTCGATCGCCTTGACATCGCGCCACTTCCGCGTCCCTTCCGCAATCCGAACTGGAAGCCATCGCAACGACGTAACAAGAACGTGAAGCAGCTTCTTGCCGAGACATCTAGGAAAGAAGCGTCTGTGATGGCCACGCAGAATAATTCTGGCACAGCAACCCCCAGTGTGGCCGAGACAGCTGCAACGACGGATGGCACGCAGACTCCTAGCGCTGGCGCTGCGAAAACCCCAAGTATCGCGCAAGCAGCGGCGAATCTGTCGAACCTTGTACGAGAAAAAAATGCTCGCTCTCTATATCCTAGTGGCCCGGCAGTCACCTATACGAATATTGAGTCTGCTCCGTCCTTGCATCCTGCCCATCAGAAGCACTACTGCGATATTACCGGACTACCGGCGCCCTATACGGATCCTAAGACGAGACTACGCTACCATGACAAGGAGATATTTGCCGTGATCAGGACTCTGGGTCAAGGTGTAGCTGAGAACTATCTTGAAGCAAGAGGAGCTCATGTGGTTCTCAAATAGATTTTTGACTGTCACGCTGATTATGGAAACAAATGCTCTAAAGAGAGGCCGGCTAGAAGGACAGGTATGATACGGGCTTTGCTTATATAGCACCCTGGCTTAATCTAAACTAATAGCTTCTAGGACTGGCTACTCTATCTATACGAATTGCGTGTTATGTCGGGTTAACAAAGTCAAATCCTTTCCACCCACCGTGCCCCTTTCGAGACAGGCTCAAGAAAGCACTCCGGCTTAATCGTAACCGCAAAAGAATCATTCTTCGCCACGTGCTGGAGCACTCGACTGGTACCGACATTCCACAGGCAGGAAAATCAGTTACAGCATCATATAGATGCTGTGGTCGCGGCGGGAACAGAGTTGCCATGCATATAAGAGGATGCAACTGGGGTTGGTTTGGGAGATCTGGGGAGGAGGGAACCGGACAGACACAAGGTCCTAGACAGTGATGAGATTTCCCATACGGAGATTGCTGAGCAAGTAGATAGTTGGCATTGCAGATGATCTAGATCAACTCTAGTACACCAATGCTGAGAAATAATCATGTATATCATCCATACATAGACTGGTCCCAAGATGTCCAGCTATCAAGCGTAGTTTTGCAAGACATGATGTCCGGTTGCAATTTGTACCTATTTCGGGTTCTTCTCGAGTGACACTATGTTTCTTGGGCAATAATAGCCTGATTGGACGCATGGATGATTTATCCAGCATGTCTTGCAAAGCCTCTCCATTGTGATTGGCGTGAGCATGATCACGTCTGTTCATGAGGGACAAAAACCAACCCTCTAGTCAGAATGTGTGAATTTAAAAGCCTGGGGGTCTTGGAATTCACCGCCTACCAGAGACAGCTAGCGCTATCCCCAACCGGTGCGGGCGGACAGTGAAGACGTGGCAGAAACGCGCAAAAAAACATTATTTGGTTGGATCGTTTTTCACCCGTTGCGACCGCGCAGTCCAGGCAGAACAGCTTGTTGGAGGCTTTGCTGGCATCCAGAACATAATCTTTCGGATTGACTTGCAACTGCCCATTTTGTTCTAGCCACTGCATCTTTCTCGACCCGAGAGAACCTTGGATTCTTCATCAATCCAGACTGCTAAAGTCGTTTCCAGATTCCCCAAACAGATAACAATTCCCGTTGCGCTGCTGTCCCCCCTGGACTCGAGTTATCCTGGCTGCATCTTGCTGCATAATTAATCCCGTTCCTTGCTATAGGAAACTGTCGGTGCTGTCGTTATACTATAACTACCGCCGTTTTTGAGCGGACAAACCCCAGAACATACTATCTGCGGTTTGGAATACGGTTGTGATATCGCACGCGGTTTATACCCTTCCAAAGGGCGACAGGGAAAAGAACATGCCGACGATGTGGCTTTCAGAAAATCAGAGTAAGCGAAAAGTTCCTTTCCGATGTAAAAGAACGGAGTCCGCCGGTCATTATTATGGTGGCCGCCATCACTCCCCGACACCCACCTGCACAGGGTCGCATGCCTAATTGCGTGACTTGCCGATGCTTTCTGCAGCTCCCTTCCTCTGGTTCGGCAGCTGTCCTGCCCGCCCGATTACCGTAACTGGGGGCGCCGTCATTGGCCCACAGCACAACACTCACATGATGATAGATGTATGCTAACTATGGTTTATTATATAGAGATCGGGGTGGTCTTCTGCTCTGGTGGTAGGTGAATTCTTTTAATTCCCAAATATAGCTATCCCGCAGCCTCCGTTATATGTATACAGAACGGGTACTTGAACCCGTACTACTCCAGTATCTACGGATAGCTGGAAAAATTGCACAAGATTCCTCCGTTGACGTCTAACGATGATCATTTGTTGCTATCTATAGGCGGGTTATTCTTATTTCTGGGAGTGCTGATGTTTTTTGATCGGTCAATGTACGTATAACTCCGAAGACCTAGTAATATATTGTCTGCATCTGCTGCATCATTATGAATACTAATTCTTATATTTTTAATAACAAAAGGCTTGCCATGGGAAACGTACGTACATATATACATAGCAACTTCACGCAGCCCGTTGCCTAGAGCTGAACATTTCGGATACCAATGTTTTTCGCCACTAACACGAGTTCTCTCTCAGATCCTGTTTCTAATTGGTTTGACACTCATCATTGGTCTACAAAAGACTTTCGCCTTCTTCTCTCGTCCGCATAAGTTGAAAGGAACCGCCGCATTCGTCTTCGGTATCCTTCTCATTCTCCTCCGCTGGCCCTTGACCGGTTTCCTCATTGAGTTATACGGCATTTTCATCCTGTTTGGAGATTTCCTCGTGACTATCGGACAGTTCGTGGGCAACGTTCCGGTTGTGGGACCCTACGTCAAGACTGCTCTCGAGACGTTAGCTGGAGGAAGGAGAAACGCGGAATTACCCGTATAGTCGGTTGACTCGACTAAAGAAAGGGGCCACATTCAGGTGTCCTTTCTCTAACATCTTTTTAATATTCTTTGAAGCTTCGGAGTTTCCTTGTTCTTTCGGGATATCAACCCGCGGTGTCATGTATGAGGCGTCAGATGGATTTCATGCCGTATTTCGTCTTATTTTGATACGAAGAAATGTTCTCAACGGGGCGATGATACGATTGATGGATGATTCGGTGTTTCTTTCTTGATGCCCATAGGGATAGATACTTTCTATACATGTATTTACAGAATTTTCCAATCCAGGTGTATACGTAATGATTCTGGAATGTTTGTGGTTTCCGCCTCGTTGACTTGGTAAACATCTCTACCGTTAGATTAATTTCCTCACATGTTACTATTAAAATAAAGAGTCGAAATAATTCCAGAGTTACTAGAACAATAAAAGCAATCTAGCGGTGTACTAACTAACCTTGCAAGGAGAGGCTGTGTTAACAGGCACTACTAGGCGGGGGAGGCATGTTAACCAAGGGAAATTATGTTTGGCGCTTAGAGCTACTATTGGCCTCATCATCCCTCTCCATGTTGGGTGGCACTGCGACGCCGTACCTACTATTACATAGTAAGAACAGGCAACCAGCTGAACACTTTAGAGATCTTCATTAATTGTTGATTGAGTGACTCATGGTGAAGATGCTGTTGGCTTAAGTAGTTATATTAATTTCCCTCTGATGACATTCCTCTATTCTAGATTCAATAACTCATTGATCAATTCGAACTACATTCCCAATATTCTCATCCGCCATAACCATGCCTCCCAAACCCTATCCTGAGCCTCTCTCCATCGACCCCCTCTCTACACCTCAACACACCCACACTCTTATTCTCCTCCACGGGCGCGGCAGCAACGCCTCCCGCTTCGGGCACGAGCTCCTCCGCTCCGCAAACCTCCCCAAAAGACTACCAACAGTTAAATTCGTATTCCCGACCGCGCGCCGCCGACGCTCTACTATCCTCAAAAAGATCCCCATTCATCAATGGTATGATAATTATTCGCTCGATGATCCAAATGAGCGAACCGATCTGCAGGTCGAGGGATTATGTGAGACGGCGGCTTTTTTGAGAGAACTTGTTGCGCGCGAGGCGGGAATTTTGCGTGAGAAGGGATATGAGGATGATGTGTATTCTCGAATCGTGCTGGGGGGATTGAGTCAGGGATGTGCGGCGGGGATTTTTAGTTTGTTGGGTGGTGGATGGGGAGAGGATGGGAAAGAGACGCTGGGTGCGTTTTGTGGGATGAGTGGATGGTTGCCGTTTCAGGGCCAGTTGTGTGAGATTTTGAATTTTAAGGTCTCTGCAGAGAATGATTGTGATTCTCTGAAGGGTCTGGAAGATGAAATGGACCACTTGGATATAGAGTTCTCAGATGGAAGCAGTGAGGATGATGCAGAAGATGTGGATACAGATCGTCATGAAGAGGGAGAGGACGATGTCGAAAGTGACGGTTACGGAGACGACAATGAAGAGGATAGCAGCTCCTCAGATGATGACTCCTACGAACCATACAACAATAAGGAAGATCAAGATTCCTTTGATCCATTTAGGGAGGATAGTGAGGGCACAGATGGAGTCAAGGGCGGCGAAGAGCATCCTCTCTCACGATCAATCTCCGCAATAAACCATGTCCGGGATATTCTCGACCTGCCAGCACTCTCGACTAATGTTGAGAAAGACAGTACTACGTCGAGCAACACAACATTAACCTGCATTGCTCATATTCACATTCCAGTTTTCTTGGGCCATGGCGCGGTAGATCCCAAGGTTTCTGTCAGACTTGGAGACCAGATGGCCCAGCTCCTTTCCGGGCCATTAGCCATGGACGTGACTTGGAAGAGATACGAAGATCTAGGGCATTGGTATAAAGTCCCTGATGAGATCGATGACCTGGTTGACTTTCTACGGATCAAGATTGGGGTGGCTCTTGGAACGTAGACTTTAATCTTGGCCAGAGGACTGATATTCTATATTCACAACTAACTTTTTCAGCACCGAAAATTTTTGCGTTATATGCTATTATATTCTCGTGAAATTTCAGTCTATATCTAGATATGATGTGAATAATAGATGCCTAATTGCATGCAAAAACCATATGCCAAAAAGGAAAATGGAGTCATAACTCGTAACAGAGGCAGGGAGATATGATACCATCAACAGACCTTTCACAGCCATTTGCCAACTCTACTTAGGTGGAATTTTGGATCTAAATCGAACAGTCGAAATTGATAACTTCATCCGGTTGAATATGCCGCTCTTCCACGATAAGGTTGTCAAAGTCTAAAAAGGATGCACCCTTGCATTTAAGAATGCAGTAGGTTTTTCTGCCTTTGCCTAGGCAGAGTGAAATTTCTTTCTGCTCCTCGGGAACAGACTCTAACACTTCTCGAAGTGTTTGGCCGTATCGTCCGTCAGGAGTCTCAAGGTCGGATCCGTGTTTCAGCAGGCAAGCAACGATTCTGCTATCGCCACTGTTGATGGCTGCACGGAGAGGTGAGCCGTGAATGCCAGCACCAAGGTTTACATCGGCACCCAGATTCAAAAGGATCTCAACCGCTTCAAAATAACCATAGTACGAAGCCGCTTCTAGTGGAGTTCCGTGATCTTTGCTGGCAAGATTGATGTTCGCTCCTTTCTCGATAAGCATGCGTATGATGCTTATGCTCTGATAAAGTGAGATAGATACCTGCAAGGGTGTATTCCCGCGACCGTCAAATGCATTTGGATCCGCTCTAGTGTCCAGGAGAAGCCTCACGATCTCTGCATCATCTAGGCTGCATGCAATGTGTAAAGGAAGAGAGTTATCTATTGGCTCTACTGGATTAGGGTTTGCCCCCTTCTCCAGCAGGAGACGGATCATAGCTATGTCAGCAGCTTTGCAAGCACTAATCAATGCTTTGGGACTGCTGGCATCAGCTCCTTCGTCAAGCATAAGACCCAAAACCCGCATATCTTTGGAATGACAAGCTGCAGACACGCAATCCCAATTGTCAACCGAGGGAATGCTGGGAAGTGCACCATATTCGAGGAGTAGCCGGACAGAAAGTATGTCTCCATAGTAGCAGGCAGTTGACAAGGCGTATCCAAGTAGATTAGGGTTCGCTCCTCGGGAGAGAAGCAGCTCAACAGTCGAGGGTTCCGTCTTCTCAAGAATTTCTTTCTTCTGCCATGGAATTATCCCGCCAATACGATAACACCTGCCGGAAATAGCAGCTCCTAATGCAGTTCTGTAAGTCCCGCCTGTACTGTTGATATCAGCTCCATTGTCGAGCTCCTGAACCACCAGATCATCTAATCCAAAGTAACATAGTCCATGCAGATTGTGAGAAAAGTCATCAACCCCGTTAAAACGAGCGCCGTGTTCGAGGAGAATCTTGACTGTTTCTTTATGATCTCGAGGTACGAGGCGTCCAACGTATGAGAAGCGCAATGCCTGGGCTAAGACGGATTCGGTCTTCGCGTTGACTTCATCGCTCTGGAGTATTTTCTTCATCAAAGGAACTAAGTCAAAGTATGCTGCCATATTCAACGGAGATCTAGCGAACTCGTTACGGGGAGTAGAAGGAAAAGTTATCTCTCTATTCGTGCGAACAACATCACAGAATCTCAACCAGTTTGAATAGGCTTCTTTCCTGCGCACAAAGAACTCAAGGGCGAGTTCATGAGCTCTGGAAGCATCCTTTGGAACCATTTCGTAATGGTCTATCAAATACGTCGCGGTGTAGTCTGCAAGTGGGAACTCCTGAGTTATATCGACTGGTGTCTCAAATGATCGGATGTATACTAGACAAAATTCGGCTATGGATGTGTGACTGGTAGCCCTTTCGAGATGATATTTGGCAGCTGGCCTCTCCAAGATGGCCTCGGAGAGTAAATACTCTCTCACCGATGCATGTGCTAATCTCACCAGTGTTCTGCCTTCGGTCCCATAATCATCTGTTGTTTTTTCAACTGTTGTGACAAGACCAGGGCATATTCTCAAAATGTCCTGCGGATCCCAGAATCGTCGTTCGATATCGAATAATGGGTCTTCTTCAAAGTCCACAACGGCGAGTTGAGCAAGCTCTTCAATATACATAGGCCGGAAACTGAAGGAGAGCCATTGAAGAATTTTCACAGCAAGTTTCTCGTCTTCTTTGCTAATATTTTGGAGGATCTGCGCATATGTGTCGCTGAGTGTCTTTGGCAGACTCTGTAGTGCCTTCCGTAGTTGGACTAGGGAATAGCATTGCTCCAGAGCTTTCAACTGGCACACCACCCACTGGAACCTGGCAGATATCTAAGTTCCCTGCTTTCCTGTATAGGGCTGGGTGAGATACTTACATCCCTTCGGCCTTCTCTGTTAGGGTAGTTTCGATCTCCTCTTTTACAGCTGGCTTGTTCCGCCATCTGCTGAGTCCCTTGGCTCTCTGAAGCCTATCACGGATCAACGCACCAATGTCACCTTTTACGAACTCAGCGGTCACTGGTATGCTGCCGTTGTTTATACACAAAGGTTCAAGGGAGTTTTTAATGTCTTCTTCCTCTCGGCTCGTTGCAAGTATGTGGAGGTGGTGAATTTTCCACTGGCACATCAGCTCCAGATCTTCAAGGAGATCGTACCTCTCATCGCATTCATCTAGAGCATCCAGGATAAAAAAGGTTTCATCAAACCCGTTTATCATCTCTTTCAAGGTTGATAGAAGCTGGTGCGCAGTAGGCTGTTTGTGGCGGACTGCGGAGTGGAGTCTCTTGAGGGCTTCCGATCCACTACTGCTCTGTTCAAAGAGTTGCTTGACCATGGAGCGAAGCATAGATGTATGGGAACTCTTGGAGTTGTCATTAGCTTTGAAATAGAAGTATGCAACTGCAGAGTTTTGTTTAGGGCCACAATATTCACGAATATCTTCGACCACAGTCGAGGTCAGGATGGTCTTTCCGCAACCAGGGATACCATGTAGCCATATAAATGAGCCTGGTATTTTTTTCCAGTCATTGTATACGCGCTTGCCAGTAAACCAAGTCCCTGTATTGTTCAGTCGTCGCTGTAGTGCGTCAGACCGATCTATCGATTCATCCGGAGCGGATAGCCAGCGCAAGATCTCATCATTTTGCCGGTCTAGAAGATACATGAGTCACAGATCACCTGAATAAAGAGAAGCAGCATGGAATAATTGTATATACCTTTTCTGGAATCCTGCTGCAGCTCATGCAGGTCTTGCACTGTTGAATACATCTCGTCTATCTTCACTCGGATAGCGAGGACCGATTCACTTCCTTAGGTATCAGATCAGTCTGTCTGCGGAGCTTGTAGATGAATTTATGTGGGCGGTTGTCCCGAGTGGATAAAGAGCGGGAAGTTGCGCTAGGAGTCATGAAAGGAAGTATTGCACTGACGTCTCATCTATAGTCAAAGCCAGAGTGAATATGTTGATGAACTGATGGATTTCACTCAGTACTTTTCTCAGTTCACCCTCTTTCAATGGCCAAGTTAAAGTGTGAATGATGATGCCGGCTCTTGTTCTCAGTTTCGATGTCGAGTGGAATGGTACAGAGAGTTCCTTTTCCAGCTTCTCCAGCCTGTGATGACATGCTTCCAGAACATCGTGCAGTTGGCACAGTTGTTGTAATGTTGGAAAGAGACTTACGTCCTCGCCTTGGTAAGGTGGAGGACTGTGCGGTTCGTTCTCCGATGTTTCCTTTCGCTCCGCCATGTTCTTTAAAGTCGTAAGGATCATATACAACCCTCCAATTTCCCGAAACAACCGTAACGGATCATGGCGCGCATCCTTGCACAAACGTATGTACTTGAAGCAATAAGAGCTTATCTGTCCCGAAACTTGAAGGACGGCAATGATGCTCGCTGTTAGGCTCAAAGGATCCATTTACACACTGCGCCAAGTGACAACAATCTAATACTAACAACAGAATAGATGGCCATAAAAATAGCATAATGAAATACACGAAACGATAAAAAAAAGCCAGGAAACGAGAACAGCAGGATTAGCCCTCATGTTTAAGAGGCTCAGTGCTTATGACCTCTGATCTGCAAGGCTCTGCAGCCAACTCACCCCTGTTTGCTCTCTAGCCGCCGGGCGTACAGACAACCAACCACGAGGCAAATCCCTGCTGCACCTAATGTCCGAGTCCACTAGGATAGAAAATCTCAGTGGTCAGACTTGGTGTTAAGTGCCCAACAGTGATTGAAGGTAGATCGGCAAACCATCAGCATATGGAAGAAGACCCATCACGGCGCCGGTTTGTGGAAAGTCGCATCAGTAGAAAGTCGAAAATCCAAGAAACCTAACTATAATCATTTCAAACAACGCCTATCCCCTGCATCTAAAAATACGTAGCGATAGAGGGGAGCCTTATCAAACATCAAGAATTATAAGCATTTTGTAGTACATCAGGCGCTTTGGTCGAAATTGCTGTCCTTTGCATACCATGATTTTGTCAGTACATTTAGACTACCTAGCGTCGTTGGTCGATCTGAAACCAACATGAGTTGCTTGAGCCTGGCAAATTCCCTGGAAGATTGATGAATGATTGCAGTTTTAGTTGGAACATTAAAAAAAATTAAGGAGAAAGAATACATTCGGTAAGTTTCGATGGGTCGCTACGCGTGTTTGGTATCTATTCTGAAACTGGCATGAGATAAGGCTCCTGCCTGGGCATCGTCCCTTCTTTATGCTCCTGCCTGTATTCTGCACTTAGCCCCACACTGCATTGACTTATATTAGAGGAAAAAAAAATAGAAGATTGATGGTAGATTTCACAATGGAATTGCTTTCCAAACGAATAGACTATCTGTTTTATACTTTGCCTTGTCCTTCCACATGTTAAAATGTTTACAATGGACATTGTGCTTGTGCCCACATATCATCCTCGTTGTCTTCGTAGATAGTATCCAGTGTTTCTGAATTCAAGGGAATCTTCCCCTGTCTCCTACTGAGGAATAGATTACAATCGCTCTAACATGGCATCCGCCTTGTTGGACCAATAACACGCTTATAACACGGATATTTCACTCTGATTGTTCGAGATACCACCTCTTTGCTGATCCCGTCTAGCATGTAGTGCGAATATCTCCAAATTTCTGATTATAGTGTCCCAATGACCACCTATATACCGTTCTTCACAAGGTGCGAAGCATTCTTAACAACAGCGTCAATAGCATCGCCGAAGAAGACGCCCTCAGGGTAGTGGGCGATCAGGATACCCTGGGTACACTTCGAGGCAACAACTCCTTCCTTTCCCTATAGTTTGAGAACTCTTAGAATCCGAGTTGATGCAACATTGGGGAAATGGTATCAATAATTACCTTGGCCACATGTAGCGTAGGAATGGTTCGGTCAGGGAGACTCTCATGTGTGAGATCCTCAAGCTTTGTGAAGAAGTACTTGGATCCTCCGAAAGAAACACCGGTTTCTTCAGCCTTCGATCTATCGTTGAATGCGCTGGCAATACTCTTCATCTCGTCCGGAGAAATCTAGATTGGTATTTCCCAGGTCAGCGAAACATTGTAATGCTAATCATAAATTGAATAGTTTTCTTTTGCCGATGAACTGATGAGGATCCGTACCTGAGCACCCTTGGACTTGGCCCACACAGCAGCACCAGTCACGTCGATAACAACGGCCTTGTCAATCAAGTTTCCGACAACACTAGCCCATATCAGTGGATCGCTTGGTATTATAGGAAACAATGAGGGTGATGTACTGGTCGTTAAGGTAGCCTATTTAGGAGAAAATATCAGTAAGGGCTTTGCCATTTCTCCAGAGCGTAGCATATTGTTTAGGATACGCTCTCAATATCCGGCACAGGAACCACATACCGTCCCAAGACATGATGACAGTAAGTCTCTCCTGGAGACTGAAGTACAAATAAGACGAAAAGGTTAGGCACGAGATGAGAAGAAAGTGCAAATGTCCTCCCTACAGGGATTTCTCCGGGAAAGTTCTCGTCTAATGAAGCGGGAGATGGCGGTGTTTGTTGATGGAAGTATGGCAGGTTGTGGGTGAAGAGTTAAGGAGTCCGGCTAGGTGGGGTTGAGTGTGTTGGCGTACCTGCCCCGCCGTCGGGATGACTGCATCGGTTGACGCTCTCTCGTCTTCCTCTCTATTGATCCTGAACCCAAACATCCTCCTCTCACCCCCTCCGAAGAAGAGCTTTCTCTCTCTTTTCATCCTATCTTTCCACAGCAGTCTCATGCATCACGTCTGCAGAACCTGGCATTCGCATCCATGATCTGCTGTCTTCCCTTTCACTCACAGGAGCGGTGACCGTGTTGTCTCAAAGTGCGGGCCTAACCTCCACTAAGAGTTCTCTGCGGGGTCCACGGAACAGGAATGAAGGCATCAACAGGAATTCAAGGATGGGCACCAGGAATCAGGGCAAAGAGAACCCTTAGACTAGTACCTACGAGACTGCTGTGTCTACCTCGATTTTCTGGGAATTGTGTAGGCACATTCCCATCTTCAATGGATGCGGTGGGCTGGAATTGTCATCAAAGGACTGACTGCCAAGATCAAACGCCGCGGTGGCCCACCTGCTCGTCGGCTAGACTGTTCCCTGGCGGAAGAACGCCTCGCATGTCATGTTGCGTGGCGGTCTGCATCGGGTCCTGACATTTGCGGCTGTACAACAGGAACTCTCCAATTTGCACTCTCCGGGATCGGAAAACCGTGGACCCTTGAGCTTTCGTGGACTGCTAGCTGAATATTTTTCTGATAGACTGTGAGCAGCAGACTGAGAGCGCTAGATCCTTCTACAAGATGAGGGATATGAGCGCCATAAGATTAACGCGTCCGCAGCTATTGGAATACGCAAGCACTGTCTCCAGTCCAGCCAGAGGAAACACGAATTACTTATATAGCGACAGGACGGTGAGAGTGCTCATTAAAGAAAATGACCTGAAGGCGGTAAGTTGACCAGCCAGAGGTATGTTCATCGTAGGCCTATCCCAACATAGGATTCTAGCGCTTTTCTTCAAAGAAGCAATATCTTCGACATTTGTAGCAGCTATCTCATTGTCTGATATCCATTGCCTAGTAAAAAAAAAATATTAGCAATATGACGGGGGAGATTGTTTACGTTGTTCTTGTAATATACTTTCATTGGGTTAATATATTTGTTTCTTCTAACCGTTTCTTAATAGGTACCTATCAGATTATACCTTCGACTATCAGATAATTGATGAGGGTAATCTACTTCATGAATTACAACCATATTCATATGTACAGATAGCACGTGAGATCAATTAGCCAGCAGATAATGATCCCGTTTATAGATAATCGTCGCGAGATCTGTTAGAAACGCCCATAAAATAAAGCAATCGAAACAAATAAATGATTCCATTTAATACACCTTTTCTATAAAGTCTCGTACGAGACTCACAGTCGAAATGTGATGTCTGCCTTAGGGCTCTTGACTGTCCTGGGGATTGGACCCTTGGCGATCTCGCACGGTTCCCTACCTCGCATGAAGCCAACGCCAGTTGCGACATCGGGTGGTCGATCTCCTAATCGTCAGGTGTCTTCCAAGATCATGTCCACAATCACCATATTCTGGACAATCATATTTCAGATTGGTCTTCGTTAACATTCCACGGACTGGCTGAGGATATGTCGACAAATCCGAGCTATGTTGTTTGCCGCCCCCAAAGGCTTAGCAAACGACGAACCACGTGCGACAAATCAAAAGAGCGCTCTATACAACTCCTGCGCCACTGCTGCGCTAAGCCAAGCAGCTGAAACATTCTCCGTCTTGCTGCTTCACAGGCTAATTCCTGCAGTAGTAGGGGGCGGCGGCAACTGCCTTGTATCTATTGGATGAGAAGCAGTATTGCGGTACCCTACGTTGATAGTAGGACTTAATCCCTGCCAGAGGCTGAGCAGCCGACTTCATCTGCGGCCTCGCAGCAAACCATTCACGCCAATTCGTTTTAAGTCAAGATGCAAGGCTCAACCGGAGCGGAACAGCATGATGTCTGGCGATATGAAATCCTAGAGAAGTCCTCTAGGCTCGTATTTTTATGTTTCCGATGCCATAATAACAAAAACAATCATTCCACATTTGAATTATAGAATCATAAATTGTGGGTCGGGCGGCTAGTTGTGCAACAGTCGTATTTTCGAAGACGATATTGCCCTCATGGATCCACTGACAGCGATCGGCTTGGCCTCTAACATACTCAGCTTCATCGATTTTTCTGCGAAGCTGATTAAGGGTGCGTACAAGATTTACAGTTCGCAATCCGGAACAACGGAAGAGAATGAGGACAGCAGCAGACTGCTTGATGATCTCCGTGAAGCGACTGAGGCGTTGAACTCCGATTTCCGAGGGCAGACTAAACATGAGAAGTCATTACGCAAGCTCTCTGAAAACTGCCGGCAGCTGTCTGCAGAACTGCAAACGATCTTAAACAAGTTAAGAGTTACAGAAAAAGACTCGAGGCTGAAGAGTGTCGTAGTGAGCTTGATGAGCATGAGGAAAGAGAAAGAAATAGCATCCATCGAAAAGAGGCTGGATAGCTACCGATTGGAGATTCTTCTTTGGCTAGACATGATGAACGGGTTAGTTGAATATGTATATATTGTCTGCACTGTATTCCGACTGAACAAATGTACAGTGAACAACAAAGGTCGTTTGGATCTCAACTGGACACTATTCAGAAAGAAGGGCAACGCTTCTTCAACGAGAGCGCACATCAGCTCTCTGATCTTCGAGAAGAGTTGCATCGGGATATACAACTGGTCCTGGAGCAACTGAAGCAAGAAGAGAAGAGCGACTCGAAGACGGCTCAAGAGAGCGCCGCAGACCCAGTTGTCTCACTTTCCCAGATTAGCTGTCTCTTGCCAAAACTGCATATGATGGTCGAGTCCATACCGCGAGAAAATTACGTTCTCCGTCGGTTATATTTCAATGATATGTATTTGCGTGAGGAAGACATAAAAGACGCCGAAGTTGGAACCTATACCTGGATGGTGATAGACGAGAGCGCTGAAAATGCTTTGGATGATCTCGAGAAAGCTATGCGAGAACGCACACGCACTTCGTTCTTGACATGGTTGAGATCCGGAGGTTCCATCTACCATATATCTGGTAAGATTGGCTCTGGGAAGTCGACCTTAATGAAATTTCTCTGCAATCATTCTTGCGTTCAAAAGGAGCTAGAGGGTTGGGCAGAGGGTAAAAAGTTGATATTTGCTCGCTTTTTCTTTTGGAATTCCGGCTCTCGGCTCCAGATGTCCCTAGAGGGACTCTACAGGGCCCTTCTTTTTGAAACTCTCAAGCAGTGTCCCGAGCTCATCCAGCAAATTTTCCCAGACCCGTGGGACAGATTTGTTCAGAACGGACCTGGAGTTGATAACACTCCATTCCGTCTTCCTGCTTTGAAGGCTGCTTTTGAGAGGTTAGTAGATAGGCATTCCTTTCCTAACCATCGTCTCTGCTTTTTCATCGATGGCCTCGATGAATACGAGGGAGAAACTTTGGAACATTGGGAACTCGCCAGAAGTCTCCAGAAATGGGCCCAGTCACTGGATATCAAGATATGTGTCAGCAGTCGGCCACATACGGAATTTATGGTTACTTTCTCCGATGATCCGGATCATCGGGTCCATCTCCACGAACTAACGAAAGGCGATATGCATCGATTTTGCTACTCAATGTTCGAGAAAGACGTCATGTTTGACCGTATAAGCAGCATATACGTGGAACTAGTAAAGGACATAGTCGATAGGGCAGAGGGTGTGTTCCTGTGGGTCGTTCTTGTCGTCCGTTCACTTCTTAGCGGTCTTCGATACTGTGACCCTCCGTCCGTTCTTCGGGAAAGGCTGGATAGAATTCCGAAGACTCTCGATAAGTTATTCGAAAGCTTGCTTGCAAAGATCGAGTCACATGATCGCAAACGTTCTGATAAATTATTTCTCCTCGCTACTAGTTTTCCGGTTGAGCGGCACATCGCGCTTCTATACTCCTGGCTTGATGACGCCGAGGATGCAAATTTCCCATTCAATACCGCAATCAGAAGATATTCTGATGGGGAAATAACCCAGAGACATAATGATTTACGACGCCAATTGGACTTTCTAACGAAAGGGTTGTTGGAAATGAAGCCCATGGCAAGTTCCAGAACATTTATGGATGTCCATGACGATATATATTTTCACTACGAAGTTGGGTTCCTCCACCGGAGCGTGAGAGATTATTTAAAATCTACCTCGAATCTGAGTGATATGAAAAGCCGACTTCTAGATATTAATTTCACAGATCTTTACTGCCGCTTGCTTCTGGCACAAGCCAAGTTTGCAAGGCCACATAAGTCATATCTTAGTAGTCCCATGAATCCGTTTTACGACATTTTCAATGATCCCTTTCGGTGGTTCGCTGTATTACAGGCCACAGGATCAGAGCCCTCTGTCAAGCTTGTGGAGGAGTTCCGTGAGGTTGTGGATAGCTGTACGCAGCTTATCTCTGATGATTCTGGAGAGACGATGCCAGGGCCCCAAAACATTAAATGGGGGTTAAAAAAACCCATTGCAGAAACTACCACAATGTATGGAAATCAGCTCTCTTACCTTCACTATGCAGCAGTATTCCGGCAACAGCAGTATGTTCTTCAGAGGGTATCGGCGAACCCTGATTTATTGAAGAATCAAGATGGATTGAATCTTCTTGTGTCAGCTGCTTTAACAGGGAATTCTGTCCTGGTGCGCCTTCTCTTAGAGAAGGGTGCATCGTTGAATGAACGAGTAGAGACGGAGGACATGGATTTGACTCCGATAGCTTGTGCTGAACGTCCGACTGTTTGGCTTACTTTTCTCCTCAATTTTGGGGTACATCTTATTGACGGGAAGCGGACGTGGATATGGCAACCTCCCCAGAGCGAATTGGAGTCGCCGTTGCGCGAGTACAGCCTGATCCTGGAGCATTTCCTCAGATTCGGAGCCAACACCGATGTCTGCTTTATCCTTCGCGAAATCCCCACTGAAGAAAAGGTTTCTGCAGGCAATTATGAGCTGAAGCCAATTTTTGTTTCACTGAGGCAATTCATCGATGCCATGCGGCCACCAAATTTCGAATCACTCTCGCAATTTTTTCGTGTGACAAAAAGATTTCACATTTTTAAAAAAGCTGCAAGAATCGTGTCCAAGCGTGTTCCTCCGGATGAATCCGATATCGAGTTGATAAAGAAAATTTTGTGTCAGAAGGATAAATATGAGATCTTCTATGTCTTCTCGAAGGACGGTAGGTGTGCTGCAGTAGATTTTGTCCGATTATACTAGATGTGGTCTGCTCTGAGGATATCGAGTGGCAATTATATCTGGAATGAATGTGTTTTCTTTACTACAAACTTGTTTTATCAGGACACAATGTGAATTTCCGTGGTATAATCTCGTGGTGTTGCAGTAAGGATTAAAGGTAAACATTGCATGCGGATGGAGTGCCAAAATTATCTTCCCCCCTTTTCTTGCCGCGCTGAAAATATCATTGCATCTATCGCGTGATAGAAACTTCATGGAAAAAGGCAATTTTCCTAGTATGCAGTCTTTCTTTAACGACTTCGGGAGTAGTAGTCGATTAGGGCTGATTTCAGCTGGCCTAGCTCTTTCAAGCCGTGTTTCACGATGACTTTGGTGCTATGTGTCCGTCATTTCGTTTCCTCTTGACGCTTCCGAGATGGCACGAGAAGGAGCCAACACAACATTCGGGCAGAGATGTAATCACATCGAAACAAGGGTTTTCCTTGCCTCGGTTTTAGTCTCCCACTGGCCCTTCTCTTTTTGTTAATTCGAGAGCCTTACCAGATGTCTTCGGAAGGACCGCTTCCCGACCGTTGACCTTGGCGCAGTTTCAAATTCGCAACGCCGTCGAAAGCACAGACCGTCCAGAGAAGGTTTCCCTAATGGAGGCTATCGTGAGATATCCCCTCAATGCTTGTCCATCTGATCCGGCGTTTTACTTGGATGGACGATGGAGAGGTCAGTCATCGGGGCACCGCAGAGATGCCCATTAATATTCGAGGCTAACGAATAAATCTCTAGAGGGGTGCGCCGTCTCGTGCTGCTTGTAGATCGGCGCACGTTTATTATTCGCGGCGGGTGAAATAAGCATATCGGACACGTCGACATCGATCTCCATAATTTGAAGCGCTGAACGCTGACTGGCTCTGCTATCACGAAGTAATTTCCATGCCGTGGCGTCCAGACTTCATGTGACGGCGACGTCCGCTTGAGGCGCTGACACTCTACTGGGCAACCCCTGGAGATTTTCTTGACCCTTGGTCGAGATGTCAGTGATACCACTCGATTTGACGCACCCGGACCCCTGCGTCTCATCTTCACTGTCAGCATCTGAAGCGCGCGAGGGGTTCCCGTGTCGGAGCTCCACACGATAGCGATGGCTTCCTCTTATTCGTAGTTTTTTCTGTTCTCGGCCAGAGTAGCCGGCATGGAATACTTCTTCTCGTTATCGATGTGAGAAAGATCATTTCTCTACCTTTTCTTCCTCTTATTTTTTCAACTAGGGCCTTCTGGAAGGCTGTCCATTCATTTATTGACTATCGTTATTTTCTCGTATCTATCAACCAATTTTAACTATATTGCCGCTGCTGGTATTGCAATAAACGGTGCAAGATGGCCAGGTCATTATTTGGAAGCAAACCGAAGCGCTCCATGACTGATCCCGACGCGTTCTCGCAAGGGGATCCGTCAACGACAGAGCAACCCTCGGAGAGAAGTTATTCTCCATGGGACCGTCGTGGTGCCTCATCAAGAGCAGACTCGGAATGGCCAGCAACTTCAGAGAGAGAATCACAACACCAGGGATGGCAGAGTGCATCTCCTCGATTTGACTTGCAGACGACTGAGAAGTTAGAGGATGTTTCCTTAACCAACCCGCAAGTCGGTGCTGTTCTGGATGAAGGTATGATTGGTATCGCATTGGGAAGTCCTAGACTCGTCAGCTCTCACGTCGCGACACCAAAGGAATCTTCGAACGACCAAGGTGCTCCAGCTTTGTATAACATAAAGGATACTCCACGTTCTTCTTCACTTCGAAGGAAGCCTAGCAAATGGAAGAAAATTGGTAGCCTGTTTAAGGCAAAACAGAGCATACCACAATCGAAGTCTCCATTTTATCAGGTCCAAATGAATGACGAGGAGTTACGAGATTCGAACTTTGAAACAAGGCTTCAATCTGAAGCTGTCCTTCGTCTTGACGGAGCAGATGTTAAAAAGGGAGGCAGAAGAGAAGAAAGGTTTCAGGAAACTCAGTCACCGCAGGAGATAGAGCCCAATTTCCCTAGACAGCACGAATCAAACGGCGAACGCGACGCTTGGCCCATAACTAATTCAAGAACTGAGCAGCCGTCGGATCCTACGGGGCCAGCGCCCTTCATACATGTTGATATTCCAGACATCCACATGGAAAGGTATAGCGTTATGTTCGGAAACTTGCTTGGAAACGACCAGTCTTCGAGACTGCTTGCCAGACGTAGCAGGACTCTCGACAGCTTGGCTGTCCCTGGGACAAATGTAGGCACTTTTGTTCCTGAGCTTTTATCATCTTACTAACGGTTGCAGCCTTCAATGTCTCATCGACCTGGCCTTCCTCAACGGCGGGCAACCTCCCCAGGGAGATCGAATGGGTTCGTTACGCTCCCGTCTCACCCTAAGGCGCGAAAGTATTTGGATTCTTATACTCTCCCACGTGGACCTAGTCCACTGAGTAAGATCAAGGCTGCGTCTATCGCGAGTAGTCCCGAGAAGCTCTCTTTGGGAGATAAGGAGAGCGTATACCTCGCGGTAACTCCATCTTTGGATGCGTCCCAAATTTCGGATGTTGATGCATCACTTAATTCTGCTACATCGGTCGGTGCGCGTTCTGATGCTGGCATCGATGCTGCTATCATGCTGAAAAGGAGACCGACAAAATCCTACGTTAACGTAAAAGAAGAACCGGCATGGGAGATGGTTACGAAGAAGGAGGATTCATCCAGTCAGCAACAGGGAATGCCAACGCGCCCGGCAGTCCAACCGACACCACCGCCGACGCCTCCCAAGAGCATTTCGAACTCTCCATCTATGATTCCCCCTTTTAACGCATCTCCCAGCAAGGTTGATCGAATCATGTCCCCGAAGGGAACTGCACCCATGGACTCTCCCGAGGAGCCAAGTCCGGAGCGCTTTAACGATAGTCAAATGCGTTCTGATGCAAATGAAGCTCCAGAAATACCTAAAATCTCAATCGCAAGAACTATTTCCGTGTCTCGAAGACCGAGAGAGGCCCTGGTTGTTGAGTCCGGCGCAGCTCGCTCTAGATCAGCAGAGCGACTAGTGGACCGTGTCCCGCTAGTCGTTGACGTTCGCAGGGGACACCGGCACGAAAAGTCCCAACTCGCGGAGATTGAAACTGCATGAGACTAGATTTCGTTGCGTTATCAATACGTCCTGTTCGAGTTAACCCATCAATACCTACATTCAGGCCGCAGTCAGCGGTCACTGTGCGGATAAATGCATTCACGGATTCGGATCTGTTAATTGCATTTCCCGCTATTTCATCCATCGTCGACGGTTTTTAATTCTCGTTGATATCCCGTTCTTTCACCGCAGTCTATGAGTTTCGACTTTTCTCCCTTTCATCATTATTCCCATCTGTTGAGCGGGCGGGCGTTCTATCAATTGCTTTCTGGTCCCCGAACCACTTGGTGCGGCGCATGTTCCTTCTATGGAGGCTGGAATATTCAAATCCAGATTACTTCTTGTGTCTTTCACCCGTTTAGAGCTCATAGGCTTCCCAATATTTTTTTTATGTCTATATTTTTAAACCATATATTCTTCCGGTTCTTGCTGGGCCATAAGCGGCTGGGATAAATAAAATACTGTTAAATAAAAAGACTACAAAAATCTTATTTGCTTCGTGTAAAGTATACAGTGTATTTGAGCTTATGGAGGGTCTACGTGTTTTTGGAGGGGGGAGGGAAGAGGGAAGAGGGATTTTGTAGATATATAGATCGCTATCATCGATTTTAGGCTACTAATTAGCCTGTCTGTCGACTATGCATTGGACTTCGAAGGTTCGAGATCCTGTGTGCTTTTCTTAGATATGTCATCGTAAAATGGCAACGTTACACCAGAAACAGTCCACTCCATGCCGGGATAGGCATCGCTAACGACACGGACATTAATAATCCTGGTGGTGGTTGTTTGTTCGGTCGCAATGACTTCTTCCGGAAACTTCACAGAGGATTTCGCAATTGTGTTGCCATTCTTCTGGTGTCGGTGTCCCTGTTTTCCGCCACGGCCATGGTTTACAACTGATGGCCAAGACACACGCTTCAGGGCGAGCATTTCGCCATCCCCGCCATTAGGTGTAGCAGCAGTGACAATCAGGAAATATCCTTCGGTCTGCGGTTTCGGGAAACGAGGTGCAAAAATTTTGTACTCTGGATTCATGTGTGGATTCTGTCGCGTCAATGTCACCGTCATGCCAGTACTGGTGACGTCCGAAACGGAGACAGACAGATTTGGTATGCTGGACGCGGCTTTGGTGAACTGATTAGCTGTAGCTGTTGTAAAATGCAGTTTCCTAGAGAGTGACGATATAGACGACTCTGGAAGCGCAGACAATGCGGCCAAGGAGGTGGGAAGTGGCTTCGGTGGATTCTCTGGTTCGATGCCTGGTAGGATTGACAGGTGATGGTCTGAAGGCCAGCGTGCAGATTTGATACATTGTAAGAGGGCCATCATCTGCCGGCAGGCAGATATATAACCGAGCTCTGCCAGAACATCGATGGAGGCTTGAATGACACGGATACCTTGATCAAGGACTGAGATCTGATCACCCACATAGTCTGAAATTGGTAGGTCGATTCTCGACATGTATGCTTGCAGGAGAAGGAATGCCTTCACATGCGGATCCCACATCGGAAGATCACCCATTGACTCCACAGATAGAGGAAGGTTGAGCGCAAGCTCCGCATTAATCAGATCCTCGTTGTGCCGGACAGGAAGCTCGTCGAATTCCGAGGCAGAGCACATCCAACTAAGCACGTCGTGGAAGGTAGGGTCTCGCTTCGCATGGGACATCAGGTATCTGACGGTTTTGTGTGACAGATAGTAGAAGCTCATGATCTTTCCGTAAGGCGTTGAATCAACCTCTCCCGTCGCGGAGTCGAAGACCACGCAAGAAGATTCCGCTAACTCGCCAAGAGACTTATCCACTAGATCGATCATGAAGTCTGATGCTAACTGCTGCGCAGCTATTGTGTTATGTTCTTCAGCTGATATCTCTAGGCCGTAATATGACGGGTTCTTATGCAGCCTGCGAAAGAAGAATGTCCAAGTCAGATAGTCGAGAGCATCCTGTTTAGTGGTTATAGTCCCCGCAGACACTTCTGCGCCTAAATGGTTATCGAGGACCTTATGCAAGGTCGACTCCACGGGAAAGCCGGTATGGAGAAAATGCTTGTAGAAAGCTTTCTTGGAGTCTTGTGTGAAAATACGAGCAATTCCAGAAGAGTCGAATTGCGGACGTCCCGCACGACCGAGCATTTGTAGGACGTCTGTTAAATCCATGTCCTTGTATGCCTCGATTTTTGCGTCGAAATATTGCGTGCCCTTAACGACCACCAGATGGGCAGGAAGGTTGACACCCCAAGCAAGGGTACTGGTTGCGACGAGGACTTGAATTTTATTGTTTGCGAACAACTCCTCAGCCAGCTGCCTATCAGATTCAACTAGACCGGCATGGTGAAGACCGATTCCAAAGCTGAGGGCTTCACGAAGAGCGTCATCCTTGACGCGCGCAAGGTTGAGTTGAAGATCTTCTTCAGACATACGGACAAATCGCCGAGGATTATCCTCCATACCGCAATAGTTGATGAGATCTTTGGCTGTTAGACGTGTCTGTCGTCGTGAAGCAACGAAGACAATTACAGGCTTATCAGGTGAGTGACTTTTGATGGCAAGAAAGGTAGGCCGGTTCATTGATTGCATCAATGGACAGAATCCCCGCTGTTCTGGAAAGCCGTCAATATATATCTCCAGCGGCACAGGGCGTACAGAATGCCTGAAATTGAATAGCCCCTCCTTGACACCCAGCCAATTCCCGAGATCAGTAGCATTAGCACAGGCAGTGGACATGCCTAGTAGCCTGACAGCACCTTTGGATTGGGAAGCGATGTAGTTCATACGAGAGACAATGATCTCTAGAATAGGACCACGGTCGCCACCTAGCAGATGGATCTCATCAATGATGAC
Organism: Paecilomyces dactylethromorphus; assembly: GCA_029606265.1. Classification (NCBI taxonomy): domain Eukaryota; kingdom Fungi; phylum Ascomycota; class Eurotiomycetes; order Eurotiales; family Thermoascaceae; genus Paecilomyces; species Paecilomyces dactylethromorphus. Next base: position 2,975,474 of record JAPVCE010000034.1, read on the forward strand.
TAGACTAACCTGTCGCACGTATCCTCTAGTTTGCCAGCTTCGGGAAATACCATCCCACTTTTCGGGCGTAGTAATGATGATATCCGCATCTCTGATAGTCCTAGTATCTGGCGTATTGTCACCGGTTAACTCGACAAGTTTCAATCCCATAGGAACTGATAACCGCTTCCCCCAATCCTTAACACGTTCTCGCACAAGAGCTTTCATGGGTGCGATGTATACGACCTTAGATCCAGGTTTCTCGCGGAATGCCCACCACATAGCCAGTTCTGCTGCTACCGTTTTCCCACTTCCGGTTGGAGACCCGAGGAGCACATTCGCTGGAGTATGGTATAGAGTATGGAATATCTGCGTCTGCATCGGATTAAAAAACTGAAACCGCTGCCCGTAAACTTCCTCTAAGATGGGGTTCTTCAATGCTGAGATGGGCAATGGTTGAAGGTCCAGCAGATCTGTATAGACACTTTCAGTATCGGGGCGGATCAGGTGCTGGAAGGAAACCGGTGTGACAGTCTCGGCACCCAACCATCTATCAGACACAGCTCGGACATATATTTGACTTGGCAGCGGATCTGACAAAGGAATAGTGAAATTGAGTTCGTGTTCATCGTGGAGTTTTTTCCGGCTGAGGATAAAATATTCGTGATGGTATATCTCGGACGTATCAGAATTCTCGACCCAAATCCAATAAGGCTCAGAGGCACCATGATGTCTATCGTTCCAGCTAAACTCAGGATAGACATGCAAACGTATTCGGAGAACATCTCTGTTCAACGGCGCGATTTCGGCCTCAACACTTAAAGTAGGGAAATTGTCTAAAAGTTTAGCCAGGGTCTTCCCCATACGCTGATTATGAACAAGCTGTCCAATTTCAGCTGTTTCCATATCTCTCATGGATTCTATAGACGACGTTGGTAACTTCTCGTCTAAGTTCTTTAGAATTGGCTGAGGTAAGTCAAACTGGTGGAAAGGGTGCTGGAAGGGCCAGATCTGCTTTTCAATCGATTTACACATCGACAGAAGCACCTGACACTGATAACCCCATCGACGATTCAGTGCGATCATGAAGAGAGCACGACAAATTCGAGCGGCATTTTGAGCTACATAGGCTGAATCGGACACAAGAGCGAAATCTTCCAGCCTGGCGCGGGAGATATACGACTGAAGGAGAATATTGGTCTTTGCATGAGCTGAATCATTGCCTCCTTCAACTTCGGTTTGCACTGCTTCCTCCCTTAGCCTTTCAAGCTCTTTCGATTCATTGTCTCTAGACTGTATATTATCGAACTCGCCGCTCATGCTGATCATTCTCAACACATCAGCCTCGCTCGCTTGTGGATGCATCATTTCGTTAAAAATCTCAATGGAGGTTTGCAGTACATAGTACTGACTTGCAATCCGGCCAACGTCTTTGGCGCGAAGCTCCTCAGTTTTCTCATTGAATATAATCATCTGGCTCTTCTGCAATACACGCGCCGCTTGAATGATCAACTGACGACGTCTCTGAACGAGCATGGGATCGTCACGAATCTCCGCCCATTCAATTCCATAGTTTCGCGGTTCTCGCTTCATACGAACAAAAAGGTAAGAGTAGCCAAGCCATTGCACGGCTTCTGCTACCGACGTGACAGTACCCAGAGATATCTCCGCATTGAGGTTGTCGACCAATTTACTGGAGAACCTGGACTCAATAGGTTGCTGTGAAGTTACAGCAGATAGATAATGGTGGAGCTTGTCATGGGTGGTACAAATGAAGCCAATACCTGTGTCTTGGAATTGTGGACGACCTGCACGACCGAAGATTTGGAGCACATCGAGAATCCCGAGATCAACGAATTTACCCTCCTGTGCGCTATATAGCTGCGTTCCCTTGATAACGACAGCTGCTGCTGGAAGATTGACACCCCAAGCTAATGTTGCAGTACAGCAAAGCACCTTGATCAGACCCTCAGAGAACATTCGCTCCATGAGGTTCCGGTCAGTTCTTGCCATTCCTGCATGATGTGTACCGAAACCATTGACAAACAGATCTCGTAGTTCGCGCGCCCGGGCATTTTTCAAATCCTTGAGCGCTTGAGAATAATTTTCGTGATCATGCGAACTAAATAGCGCCTCGCAGCTATTTTCCATAGCCATCTGTCGCAACATCCGTGCAGTCTGGACGGTGTCCTTGCGGGAGTGCACGAATACCATGACCTGGTGGCCTCTTTCCAGCATATCTCGTACTTTTTCGAAGGCAACTAGATCCAGGTTCTCGCGGGACTCTTTTTTCCCTGGTTTACCCTTCACGCCGATGAAATGCTGTTCGAGAGGAACAGGACGAAACGATGAATCGAAGAAAAAGAGTCCCGCCATTCGGTTGACCTTCAGAAAATCTGCAACGTCTATGTAGTTCGGCAGAGTCGCAGAAAGGCCCACGATACGAATAAGAGACTGGGTGCTTTCTACCTGCCTCTCTGTTCTAGCTACCAAAGATTCGATAACAGCACCACGCTCATCGTGTAACATGTGAACTTCGTCGATGATCAAGAGACGGACTTTCTGCACGAGCTCCGTATCACCAGTGCTCTTCCTGGTAACAACGTCCCATTTCTCAGGTGTTGTTACAATTATCTGCGTTTCCACAATTTCTCGCTTGGTCAGCTGCATATCACCAGTCAATTCACGGACCTGAATCCCCAACCAAGCAAGCCGCTTGCCCAGCTTTTCGGTGACTTCAGCAGCGAGAGCCTTCATTGGGGCAACATAGACGATCTTAAAGTCGTCAACGTTTACTGTAAATTCAGTAGTATCGGGTTCCTCTGCAGGGTTAGGAACGCAATTCTTGCCAATAGCATTAAGGATTGTCAGCATGGCTGCGTCCGTTTTACCGGCACCAGTCGGGGCACAGATTAGCATGTTCTCGCTGGTCTTGTAGGCAACCTCATAGACCAGACTCTGCATCCGATTGAGAGTTTTGTATCCTCTAAATGTGCCTTTGCACAAGCCATCTAAGTCTGATATGGGTACGAGCTTCTGATTTGTGGCGAGCGTGCCGATCTTAGCAGCTGGAATCTCAAATTCGGTATACTTTGGTTCCTCAATCTGTCTGCTACCTATTGGAAGTCCATATTTCTTTCCCCCAAGAGCCAGAGTATTACGCGAGTCATGCGTCTTGTATACATGGGGGTACTTTGGTTCTTCCCTGTTTTGTGCCGGCGCTAGAGCCGCGCTCTTGTGTTCATAATCTTGTCGACGGATAGCCTGGTCGCGTTCGGCCCTTGTCTGCAATTTACTGGAAAAGAGACCATCTGTTTGTGCCTGGCCCTTGCCAATCGTGGGAGCAAGGATGTCTGCCCGGTGAGCTATCAGGTCAATGACGAGGTCGAGATCGTCGAATCCCACAATTTCTGCGAGGGACATTTGCAGCTCATCATCACTGCTGTCCGTCGCCAAGACTGCAGTGATCTGTTGTACAAGTTCTGCCACATCCAGAGCCGACTTCTTATCGGCAAGAGCACGGCATCTCGATTCGAGCCAGGTATAATCGTAAGCAGATGCAGCGAGTAACGGGACGCCGTTAATGTCGTCTAACTCATCGAGGCTCTCATCATCGGGACTGATGGCATCCCATATATCATCCACAGTGCCTGGAGAGGAGTAGTCTTCATCAATATCCAGATCCAAGTCTGAGCCATATTGCATCGCTTCTCCAACCTGGTCTCGGGGTAGCTTCAACTCCGCGATAGCTTGTCGCATAGCAGACAACTGACTGAGCCACTGCGACTCCGCAGATGCCACTCCAGCCATTATGTCTCCTTGTCTTCGAGTTTGACAGAAAGGGAGTTTTGTTTGTGGATGGAAGGAAAGAGACGAGCGGTGGCGGCGGCGAAACGAGGGGATTGCTGGGTGGGTAGGTACTTAATCGGGAAGTTGTGAGGACCAAATTCAGGCTTAGGGTGATAAGAGGACTAATTAATATTATGGGCCCTCAAGACTTTCTCGTCCCATTATCCTGAAGATGACAAACGAGCCTACCAAATTCGTTAACCCCGCGCGGGTAAAGCGATGGCAACTTTAATTTATCGCCAAGGCTAGTTTAGCGCTCGGAGTAGAAGAGAGAAGAGGCTCCGACCAAGGGGGAAGGCGGTGCGTGCGGTGGCAGCGCGTCTCAGATCTGTCGTCAGGAGATAGCTGACATCGATCCAGCTTCTAATCGCATCCTATCGCCATCTCCCTTAACAAGGACTCAAGGACTTCTTAATATATAGAAGAGGGGGATCAACATTCCGGAAGGGGTTCAGGCCTTGCAGTCCCTGGCTAGCGTTTCCACAAGTTGTCTTTCTCTTTGTCTGTCATTGTCGGTCTACCGCCACCATGAGGAATATCTTGTTCATTGGAGTATGTCTTAATATCGAAAATTCGCTTTAAGTCGTAAGATGCTGATTTTCTCTATATAGGTCTTTCGGAAAACCCCCGAGCCTATCACGCAGCTATGCGCTGAAGAGGATATCAGCGACTTTCGCTGGTATAAGGGCACGTGCGTCTCCTTTCGTCCCTTGTCTTGATAGGCAAGATAGAGAAATAAAATTTGGTAATTATACGGTGCTGATAGTTGGAACGGGTATAGTGTCCGGGAATTCATGATGTTCCATTGCAACCTCGTCGTGAAAGGTTCAGAAGTTGGTAGATCTTTGGCCATAAAGGAGCAAGTACAAGGAGAGGGATATGTATGGTGACTCTGCTTCCTCACTTATGAGACTTTTGTAATCTGGATTCTAACTTCTGAAGAACTTTCATGTGTACTCCCGGGCAGAGGGTGTGTCAGGCGTCATAGTTGCGCGTGAGAGTTACCCCGACCAGGTGGCACATAGTCTTCTCAGAAAAATACTTGATGAGTTCCTCACCAAATACCCTACTTCGTCATTCTCTGGGGCTTCGGATGGCAACTCTTTCCCTCTGCCGGAGCTGAAGGAGTACCTTATCAAATACCAGGATCCGAACGAGGCCGATAACATTACCAAAGTCCAAAATGAGCTGAACGAGACAAAACAAATTTTGCACAAGACTATCGAGCAGGTGAGCGGTATATTCTTTTTCCATGTTTAGCTTGCTGCTTTTCCTTCGTGGAGACTATTACGACCTTTAGTTGCACACCACACTAGGCGATCTCCCATGTAGCCTGCAACATTCCCTTTCATCTCGTCCTATAACTTGCGTGATGGAATTGCAAGCACGGATGAAGCTTACATTATAAATCCTAGGTCCTGGAGAGAGGGGAAAAGATCGATTCCCTTGTTCAGAAGTCTGACACATTGAGTTCCCAAAGTAAAATGTTCTATACACAGGTACGTTGAATATAATAGAGTAAGGCTGCCTAGTGAAACCTTCCCGGCTAACTTCCCGGAACAGGCCAAGAAGCAAAATTCTTGCTGCTCTATAATGTGAAAAGCCAGCCTTGTGCGTTTTCGGCTGTGTCGGCACTCTGAGTCCACCGTCCTGGGTCAATATCACCTTGGCTAGATCTGTTTTCGTCCGTTCATTTTTGTGTGAGAACATCACAGCCCATCAGTTTTCGTCTGAACTCACATTGAACTATCTACTGGCACCTTTCTTAATGACATGCATCGTCTGATCGTATTTTCATCATTGATCAACGTTACGTTTTATCTTCTTTGGCCTTGCTTGATAAATGGAGACAACAGCAATCAGGTAGCTACAATCCGTTTGTAGCACGAGTAACGAAAATATTCTGCGTCGTTTTAGTCCCGGGCCTTTTTTATCACCTTGATATGTCTTGCTGCCATTGCTATCTTGTCTCGTTGGGATATATATAGTATACAGTTAAAGCCAGATTGGAATTGAAATTCGTTTATATAGAACATATCTGATACAGCCAACTTTACATACTGTCTTTTATAACTCTTATCATTTGCCGCTGCTTATAGCTTAGAATTCATTGCTCTTTTCTATTAGATGAACGATCGACGGTGGACTGTGTTTCACCTAGAAGACATTGCACATATGTTTGCCATCAACACCCGCCTTTGTCCTCATTCTTTAATTACTGCTGAACGTGGTAGAGCTGTAGACTCCACCTTCTTTGTCTAATTACAGATCTGAATGTGGATAGACCTCCTAGATCTTTCAGTTTTTAAGCAAGCCGTCCAAGCAATCTAAGCTTTGTCCAATTTGGTATACTAGCTTCATTGTTATCTTTTACTTCTGTGCACCAGTTTTCGACTTTGTGTGAGTTGAATAAATACTTTGGATGCGCATTAATAATCATCTTTATCTGGAACAAGAATTAGCGCTAATGAATAAATACATATGACCCAATCTATCCTGAAAGAAAGAATAATATCCTAACGCCATGGGGTATACAGCTTATATGGAACGAGTAACAAAGATGGAAAATCTACATGCACATGAAAAAGACGGATGAAATGCAAGTTAATAGAAAGAAAGAGCCGATGTAACACCAGAATATGACCAGGTAAATGAACCTATGGATCAGAGATGGAACAGAAAGAACGATGGAGGAACAGGATTTTCAGGTCTCAGGCGGGATATTAATGTCGAAATCCTCCGCCATGTCTGCTACTCGGCCAACAATACACCTCGTCCGATCGAGCAACGTGTCCATCCCTGGAGCGACGTAACGATGCTGAAGGAGATGTTCCATGAAGACGGATATGTTTCCAAAAGTCGGGGCTGGAGCCCTGTGTTCCGCGCAGCAGAAGATGCAGCCGAATATCCCTATGGTTCCGTCTGTGCCCACAGGTATCTTCCGCATAGCGATATGTGATTTCGCTAGAAACACCCAGCGGTAACGGATTCCTGTAGCATAGTGGATGCGTACGCGGTTGTCGTATGTGCGGGTGGTCTTGGTAACTCCCCCGGCCATGGGGCCTTCGTAGCAGCATTTCGAGCATCGCCAGAAAGGAATATCGCTATACATTCCTGCAGGACGGCTCTCTGGCTTGAAGGCCTTCTTGACTCCGATCTGAAGCTTCCAGGCACCTTTGCAAAAACCAGAAAACCCGTTCTCCTCGGAAGGAAGGTAGAGGGACATTGACACACCGCCGGAGATGGCCATTGTTCCACTAAGAGACGAGTTCGTCGAACGATGGGATATGCCAGATGAGGGAGCACGGACTGGGGGTGCGGCTGCCGATGTGTAGAAAGAAAGAGGATCAATAATGTCTCCCCTCGCAAATGAAGGCGATCCATCATCAAGAGTATAGCCTTGAGAAATATGACCACGGCTTTGCGTCTGTCTCGATGGTACATGGCTGCGATTTGAGGCTACTTCGCCGTTATCATCATCATCAGAATCATCCTGCGTCCATGGATTAAAGGCCTCTTCAGGGGATAAGAATGAACCCATACTTCCTTTAGCGGCATGCGAGTAATGCGTCTTTGTGATCGTTCTCGCTGCAGTGTGCTGGCGGTCGCCGTGTTGTTCCATCTGTAACTTCAAGAGAGCATCTCTTGCACGTCCGACACTTTCTAGATATGCGTCATCTCCTCCCATACCTGTTTCACTAACAGGGGCAATGGAGGATTGTTGCGGTCTTGAGGCCGTATGAGTCGAATCTTTCGATCGAGAATTTGAGTGTCGCATACTGTCCAAGAAGGACCGTCTCTTAGATGCAAAAGACGAGCTGATCGACGTTGTTCTCTTTTGCTTAGTCGCATGCCTCTGAGCTTCAACATTACTGCTCGCTATGTGATCATCTGCTGGCGATGTTGACATATGCGTACTATAGTTGGAGAGCGAAGGTGCAGTGCTAGCGTAGGAGAATCGTTGATCTGGAGATGCAGCAGAGAACTGGGTCGTAAACTGAGAGACTCTTGTCCCAGGTATAGACATAGGACTCGGTCCTGCATGCACCGGTGCAGCTGCTGCCATTCTTTGATATAACTGACATAGAGCCATGACGGCGTTCACCCGACTGTCGTCCGAAGCGATCTGTAGAGCCACGAAGTTAACGTCAACATCGTCTTCGGACGCCAGGCGTAAGTTTGTTAGAAGTGCCATCTGGAGGTTGATGATGATATCCTTCATCTGCTCCCGGGCAATTTGGTCACCCTGTGCATATTGTGCCCCGAACCTTCGGAAATCACTATCATATTGACTCTGTACTGCTGGCGGTCCTAGAGTCAAGGAGGCTTCAAGGCCCTGTGTTGATTTTTCTGCTAGCGCTCTCTTCTTTGCTTGTCTTTTTGCCTTGATGCGCCTGACGAGTTCGCTTCCGTCGTTGTAGGCAGACACGACTGTAGAAGTTAGTATAGATATACAATAAATCTATAAAGTATATATATGCAAGTAGACTATCAGATTCAGGACGAGACGTACTTGCCGCTACGCAGGCCACAACAGCCAACACTTCTGCTCCAGACATCTCAAGGTCAAGTTATGGAGACAGTGCCGTGAGTCTGATAAGCTCAGGCCTGTCTCTAGAGGCAGAAAAGATAACCGAGCTGAATACGAGAACCCAGGATTAGCTTGCGAGATCTTGCAGGACGCAACAACAGTACGAAGAAGATCCAGCAGCAGGAAGTTGAAAGTAATTGCAATGTGAAGACAGGATCAAGAATGACAGAAAATATAAGACGAAGAGACATAACTACAAACCGAATACCTGGGGGTGAGGGGTGCCCCGTCTGCAAGAAGCTTCAAAATGAGGCTTGCAGAACCACAGACCCCCAGGGCACCCTGCACGGGCAAGTGCCCTCCAAACGAAGTCCCTCATGGAGCTTCAATACCATTTGCTCAATCTTGGATTATAAATGCAAGAGACCACTAGTTCAAGGAACGACTATTAGGGCGTTCGCCCTTGAAGGAGACTGCTTTCCCCAATCACCCAGAGCTTGAGAAGCGAACGTCCCGAAGCGTTCTGCTTATCGGGGGCCGATCACAGGTTCTCTGGCGTATCTATCAATTAGAACGCGGAGAGCCCCGGAGCTCTGGGCGTTCCCCAGCTCGTATTTCCTCGAATGAATGTCGGTGGACCCTCGTGCGTCATTTCCTCTAGGGGCAACTGACAGATCAAAGTTAGCAATCGGGAAGTTTTGACCAGCAAGCTTCGCGTGTTGACGAACTCAGCCACGCCCGGTGCCGCGCTGCCGCTCTCCTGCAGGATGCGTGTACTAGGGGAATATGGAGGGAGAGGAATTGGCTGACCTGGACGGCGAGATCAGCTTTTCGTGCAGGCTTCCATATTATCGGGAGGTGATACTCGTAAGCTAGCGCGAGCCCTATTGTGCCATGGCTTGATCAGATGCGCGTGCCCTGAATCGTCAGGCGTGTCCATTTTTGATTTCTAGTCGCCATCAGGAACCGTTCCAGGAGAGGGTTCCTCAATTAGTACGGGTTCTTTGGTAAAAACGTAAAGTGCAGTCATTAAACCCGTGCCCTAGTGGCTACCATTCCGATGGGGTTTGTTGCCAGTGGGTGAGGAGGATGTTGAGACCCAGGCATCCATTTTATTCACGTGTATGATGGGAGATGGTGAGAAGAGGGTGAAGACTTGCTCATGTTCTTGGTCTAAAGTTTCGTATGTGACTCACTGTCTCTTCTCACCCTCAGGAGGGCGGTGGTGATACTAGTGCATAGCTACTTGGGTTGCTCCAGGGTGTAAACAGCATATCTTGACGTAGGCTATCCTCAACTACGGCATGGAGGCCTCTAGATAGGATAGGTTGATAAGGAACATAATGTATAGATACTATTCTCGAGGCTAAAATGGAAAACAAAACACCTAATTATACGCGCTTCTGCACCTTCTCATAAATTAGTCCATACCATGCCTGAATCCCAAATGTCCTAATGCAAACAGTAGCAATTTCACCCCAACTTCACCAGCAGACGTCTCTGTCGAGCATGACCAGCAGCTCGCGATACCTGATGACATGCAACAAAGAAATTGGTGGTCCAAAGGTGACCTTAAATGACGAAATAAAGTAAGACGTATGCCAAAAAAAAACCAAGGTCGACTAATGATGATCCGCCAGTGCTTCGTAAATCCAACAACCTGCTCGAACGCCGGGCCTGAAACATTGAAAAAAGGTGCTGTGACAAAAATCGAAAATCCGTACTGAAACTTGTGAGTATATCAACGAAGGTTCATTAGCAACATCTGCCTTTCCTTTGAGTCGTTTGCGGAAGAACATCATCCTCGTCACTCATTCCGAGGCCAGGTGGAAAGCCTAGCCAGCTTCGTCTCTTATCCGCATGACTGGCCCGAAGGCTACCGTTACCGTCAACATCTCCCACACCATAGGGTCCGTTGGGCCCGTCCCTTCCTGCCAGGCTGCCCTGTAGGGCTTCTGCCTCGCGCTTGTTGCGTTCTTCCACCAGCTTCCTGGTGATGACGCGGAAAACCTCCTCGATTCCCTCGCCGTCTTTAGCACTAATCTCATGGCAGCAGTCCCAACCAATATCCTGACCCCAAAATCCACTGCTGCGCTTGCTGTCCGGACTGTGTAGGGTTCCAGAAATCCCCATCCCAGCTGTTGGAGGGGGAGTGGACGCCTGAGAAGGATAGAGTTGTTCCGCCACATAGGCGATGGTCCGTTCGAACGGAATCCGGCGGCGGGAGGGATCCAAGGCTACGATGTCAGACTTGGTTCCGACAACGTGGATCACAATGGGATCATCCTCCCCCAAATTGTTTTTCAACTCGACGAGCCAACCTGTCATCTCCTGGAAACTCTGCTCGTCGGTGATGTCGTAACATAAGAGGCACGCATTGGCGCCACGGTAATAAAGTCGGGATATACTGCGGAACCGTTCTTGGCCCGCGGTATCCCAGATCTGGAGTCGCACAATAGTGTCGGACGTGCTGTCGAGGACACGCTTTGTCACGAAAGAGGCGCCGACCGTGGACGCCGTCTTAGCGGGGTCAAAGGCATTTTTCACATACCGCTGCACCAAGGATGTCTTTCCCACGCCTGTGAAATCGGTTAACAATGGAATTGCGGGGTGGAATTCGAAGGAAAACATTACCTTGGGCGCCTAGGACGACGATCTTGGCTTCGAGGGAGGAGCTCATAGCGGGGTTAGTCTAGCACCGGCGAAGACGCGAACGCGTGGAGAAAAGAAAAAAGGGCTGGATTGGCATGATCCAGAGAACAAACGAAGGAAGAGAATGGAAGAAAAAAAGGAGAGTGGGAGGACGCGTGGGTGTCAAGCAGGCATGTTCAGTGACTGCGGATGCAGAGGGATTTGAGTTGGAGAGTTCAGATCGGTCGGCGCGTGTCACGGTGGCCAAGCGTGCAGTCAGGCTGTCAATCCAGTGTGCCAGGAGGCTGAGCGACGGGCGCGGTCAGGAGGACAAGACAGTCGTTCATGAATCAGTAGTCAGTGTTTTTGAATCTGTCTCGAGATCATCTGCTATTTTCTTTTAATATAGTTACTGGCGCCTCAGGGAGTTGAGTCACTGTTGAAATGCGGGTGATGCCTCGAGCCATAGTTTCTACCCTGGATCACCAGTTATCTCTAATCTCCCTCGATTGCAGGTACCAGTACATCGTCATCGGTACTTCTCGATCGCCAAGCCCGATGCTGAAGGCAGATCCTGGAGAGAAGGCGTCATAGAATCAGAGACTCCATGTAGTTAGTTAGCGACTCCATGTAGTTAGTTAGCTTTGACAGTATAGTTAGTTGCTGTATCCAGTACAGATGGAACAGTTTAACTTATTGCCCCAACTCGTCGTTAAAAGAAGCTCCCTTGCATAATCACGGATCACTCAGCTATTCCTCTAATTAATTCTGATTCATTACAAGCACTCTCTTCACGATTGATTGACCGACATCATCGGCTCTTCTCCGCTGATCTCTCTCCACTCAGTCGGCCGAGAGCGTCGCCCGAAGAGTCCCCGCATGCGTTTGAACAAGACCTCCGGGAAACTAACGGCAGCCAGCCAACGATAGCCCGACGATTTCTGGCTTATCCGCGCCCATTCGTTCGCGATTATACCGATATCTGCTTTTCAGCATACCAGAGCCCCGGACGGGCGGGACTTGTTCTCCATTCTCTGGGGAAATCACTGGTGCGCTAAGCCTGGGGACGTCCTGCCTCGGTCTTTTTGGCTCCAGGAAGTGGTCCTCTATCATCCGACATAGAAACGTTCTCCGCGGCATTCCACTCGTGCTCCGCTATATATACCGACAAGCCCCCCGGTGGCGCATCAGTCAATTCTCCTCTCATTTCCCCTTTCCTGGTCTATCTTTCTGTTCTTATCTTCTTTTTCGCCTTCATAGACTGGCCACGATGGCTGCGAAACTCACGGGCGCGGAGATCGCCAAACATAATAACAAGGATTCCTGTTGGGTTATTGTCCATGGGAAAGCATACGACGTCACCGAATTCCTTCCAGGTAAGGAAGCTCCTGATGTGCACCCCAGACAATAAGGAGATTGCTAATACCTTCCCAGAGCATCCCGGTGGCCAGAAGATAATTCTGAAGTATGCTGGAAAAGATGCAACCGAAGAGTTCGACCCGATTCACCCGCCCGATACCCTAGACAAGTATCTAGACAAGTCGAAGCACCTTGGTCCAGTCGATATGCAGACTGTGCAGCACGAGGAGAAGGCCCGCGACCCCGAGGAAGAGGAGCGCCAGGAGCGCATCAAGCGAAGGCCTCATCTATCACAATGCTTCAACCTGCTCGATTTCGAGTCTGTGGCCCGGAAGGTCATGAAGAGGACGGCGTGGGCCTACTACTCCAGCGGTGCAGATGATGAAATTGTACGTGATAGTCTACATCTCTGATAATATGGATTGCGATGAATGATACTAATTGGGCGATTTTCAGACGTTGCGTGAAAATCACAATGCGTTCCACAAGATTTGGTTTCGCCCACGAATCCTGGTCGATGTCGAGAAAGTAGACTTCTCAACCACGATGCTGGGCACGAAAGTTGACATTCCTTTCTACGTAACTGCCACAGCTCTGGGCAAGCTCGGTCACCCCGAGGGTGAGACGGTCCTCACCAGAGGTGCCTACAAGCACAATGTCATCCAGATGATTCCCACGCTGGCTTCATGTTCGTTCGACGAGATCGTCGATGCCCGCCAACCTGGCCAGACGCAATGGTTCCAGCTGTATGTCAACAAGGACCGATCCATCACGAAGCGCATCGTTCAGCACGCGGAAGAACGTGGCTGCAAGGGTCTCTTCATCACGGTTGACGCACCCCAACTCGGCCGTCGGGAGAAGGATATGCGATCCAAGTTCTCGGATGCCGGTTCGAACGTGCAGAGTGGCGATAGCGTGGACCGTTCCCAGGGTGCGGCTCGCGCTATCTCGTCGTTCATTGACCCCGCCCTTTCCTGGAAGGACATTCCATGGTTCCTTTCCATCACCAAGATGCCTATCGTGCTAAAAGGTGTTCAATGCGTTGAGGATGTTCTCCGTGCCGTCGAGGCTGGAGTTCACGGTGTTGTCCTCTCCAACCATGGAGGTCGTCAGCTCGAATTCTCCCGCTCCGCTGTCGAGGTTCTCGCGGAGGTCATGCCTATCCTGCGTGAGCGAGGCTGGGAGAACAAGATCGAGATCTACATCGACGGTGGTATCCGCCGTGCCACGGACATCGTCAAGGCACTGTGCCTCGGTGCCAAGGGTGTGGGTATCGGTCGTCCCTTCCTGTACGCCATGTCCGCATACGGTCTCGAAGGTGTCGACCACGCCATGCAGCTTCTCAAGGACGAGATGGAAATGAACATGCGTCTGATCGGTGCCACTAAGATCGAGGACCTCAACCCCAGCTTGCTTGACGTCCGCGGGTTGCTAGGAGGCCACAATGCCAGTCTCCCTTCGGATAATCTGGGCATGCACGTCTACGACCCGCTCGAGGTACCTCGTTTCAGTGAGAAGGCCAAGTTGTGAGCGAGGAAAAAACTCTTTTTTTTCTCTATATTATTTGATATAGACCAAGATCTCTTTGGCTGGTATGCCATATACAGCAGGAGCTTTTGCATCACCGTCATGATTGTGTTTCATTATATGTACTGTATATATAAGTGACGTACCTTTCGGTATATACCACGGTGTTCAATGAACAGATTTCTTTCTGAGACCCTTTTGATGCTTTGTTCTTCATTCAGTAAGGGATACTAGTTCTGCTAAAGGCTAGTCTCCTAATCGTAGTATTATACACATTACGCTAATAGTAACAGTTTTTGTATGTACAATCCGGTGGTACAGTCTCACCTACTGAATGCGATGAGCACTTCGTGAGGGTAAAAAAAAGCTCATAGAATCACCACCTGAGGCTTATTCCCCAGACGGCCTGTGTTCCGATACATGCATGCTGCATTGATCATCCAGCCAGATCCACGGTTCTCTCCGCCCCAGATGCGCGCCCAGATGATGCCTGCGATGCCGTAACCCACGACCCGCGCGGCGTCCAACCAGCCCTGAAAATCGATCAGGTCCCGGAACAGACCCCATATACCTCTCCATTGCAGCCGTCGACAGCATAGCCGCTCCCAGGCCTGCTGCGCCTCGTCCCAGTAGACGGGCTCCTGGCCGTGCGCGCAATGGACGTGACCGAAGACATGCAGGGCCGGTCGCACGCGCCAGACCTCCGACAGGAGGTATCCGCAGCCGGCTGAGAAGACAGGGGAGAGGTCCAGGTGGAAGGCGGGAGGAGTGTGCGTGATGAGGATGTCTGTATCCTGGGGTATCGTGCCTGACCAGGCGTCGTGCTGAGGCGGGTAAGTAAAGGCGTGTTCGGGACCAAAGGGGACGATAGCGGGAATCTGAGGCGCTCCGTAGATGTTGAGAGTGCGAGATCGAGAGGACGGGGACGACGCAGGAAAAGTCAATGTCACGGAGGAGTGTTGGAGGTAATGGATCCCGTCCCAATCGATACGCGAGCTGTCCGTATCGTCGATGGAGCGAATGGACGCTGAAGATGAGGAAATGACCGATAGCGATTTATCCCGATCCTCGTCGCGTCGCGACCGCACGTCGAAATAGCTGTCATGGTTCCCGCAAATGACTACCTTCTGCGGATGGGGGAGCTTCTTGAGCCAGTCGACCGCAGCTTGGATCTCGCGCACGCTGCCATCGTTGCAGAGATCTCCAGCGTGGATCAGCAGATCACCCTCTGGTACATCGTCCCACTCGAGCGTGTGCGTATCAGAGAGACAGACGACACGAATGGGTCGGGCGTGTGGTGGTGGAAGACGAGGGGGACCCCGGAGGCGGAGGAGGAGCTGGTGGATGGGGTGGAGGAAGGCCGTGAGCGGGGAGACCAACACAT
Organism: Paecilomyces dactylethromorphus; assembly: GCA_029606265.1. Lineage (NCBI taxonomy): Eukaryota > Fungi > Ascomycota > Eurotiomycetes > Eurotiales > Thermoascaceae > Paecilomyces > Paecilomyces dactylethromorphus. The sequence goes on from JAPVCE010000034.1 coordinate 2,990,734, forward strand.
AGCTGATCCCGGGGCGGAGATCGAAGGGAGTGGACATGATGAATTAATTATTATGGATCAGGGAGAGGAATCTGGAATCCCGAGATTCTAGATCTAGGGAAAGGGCGGAGCGAAAGGCCGGGCAAGTTCACGTTCGCGGAGCTCAAGCCATCAGATGGTGCGTCGATGGTTGGATGACGTGGGAGAAAGTTTCCATGGGCAGCACAGCTCTGGATAAGGATGCGATGGGTGAGTCCCACGAAAAAAGCAGCGGCGGACAGAGGGAACCAGGAGGGAGCTTATAAAGAAGAGAATTAATGAATTAATTCATTCAGAAAAGCAGTCTAAAAGGACTAGTGATGTGCTGCTCCGTCGCGGACAGATCCGCGTAGTGTGATGAGAAGGAAAGCTGCTGGGGGTTGGGCGAATACTCCGTCCGTCCACCATCACGTTGGGCCAGGATGAAGTTCTGGATGGATCAGATGGAGAAAGGCGGAGATGCATCAGCCGCAGAACAGCCCATGCGGCTTCACCACGCCAGAACGGGCGAGGTTCGGATGCGAAAAAGAGAGAAAGAGGCACCATTGGGACTAGCAGTGATACTATAGAGAAGAAGAATCAGAACCAGAATGATAATCAATGAATGAATAAATAAGTAAATAAACTAATTAATTAATCAATCTATCGATCTATCTCTCGATCACTGTTGAAACAAGAAAAGGAACCGCATCCCGCCATAACCAGAGATTCCTTCACAGCTTTGCTTTGCCAGTGACCAGACCAGACCTGAGCAGACCAACCCAAACCAAACCAAACCAAACGCTCATGGACAGTCTCTATCGTCATCATACGTATCCAGACCGTTTCCCCTTCCAGCCCTTCCGTGATTCCCCCTCCAGCTTCACTTTTTCCTGTCCTTTTCCTTTTGGACTCTCTCTGCCACTCGTGAATGTGAGGATTTCTCCGTCTCGTCCTACTGCGTCCTTAATCACTTTCCGCCCGCATCGGTCGCTGCTGGACGCGGACATTCCTCGTCGATCCATCTCCAATCACGGGCCGCCCACGTTCGAGCCACCGACCTCAGACTCTCTTGGGAACTAAACGTGAACGACCTTGGGCTCGACAACTTTCCGACCTCGACGGCTATCGGACTGCTGCTGGTCAGTCGCTGCTATAATCGATCCGTCCACTCTCTTCCTGCTTCATTTTTCCCTACCCTCTACTTCGACATCCTCTTCCTCCCCTACCCCTCCCCGACATTCGCTCCGTCTGACTCTCCCGCTCTCTTCTGTAACGACCGCCCCTGCGGGAATCGTGTCTGGTTGCTGTGGCTTGCACGGAACCCCTCCTATCGCACAACCGCGCGATCTTCCACCGCCAACAGGTACTCAACCAACTCTCCTTCCACCCACGCCACTTCTCTGGCCCTTTCAGACGGGGCAGAGGATGATGAATGGGGGTGAAATAAAGCAGGCAGTTCTCAACAAAGCACAGCAAATGGCCAGTGTCGCCGCCCAGGCCGCCAATGGCAACGGCGGCAAGAAGAGGAGGAAGGGCACCGATCTGAAGCCCATTGTTACCAACGAGGCGTCTTCGCTGCCCGATCCCAGTATGGGCAGCACCTCCGCCCAGGGGTGCGTCTTCTCTCCTTGCCCGCGATCGCAACTCCAGAGTGTTCCTGTCTAACTGATGTTCTTCAGCGTTCCCATCGTCGCATCCCCGCTCTCCCACCAGAAAGCCGTGTACGGCGTCCCTCTCTCCCGTGCCTCCTCGACCTCCTCCTCCGGAGACGATCCCGCCGAGACGACGGCCGATGAAGAAGATTCTGAAGACTACTGCAAGGGCGGTTATCACCCCGTGACGGTGGGTGAAACCTACAACAATGGACGCTACGTCGTGGTGCGGAAACTAGGCTGGGGACACTTCTCGACCGTCTGGCTATCCCGCGACACCACCACAGGCAAGCATGTGGCTCTCAAGGTTGTCCGGTCGGCTGCTCATTACACCGAAACCGCCATCGACGAGATCAAGCTGCTCAACCGCATTGTCCAGGCGAACCCCTCCCATCCGGGCCGCAAGCACGTCGTCAGCCTGCTCGACTCATTTGAACACAAGGGTCCCAATGGTGTACATGTCTGCATGGTATTTGAGGTGTTAGGAGAGAACCTGCTGGGTCTGATCAAGCGATGGAACCATCGTGGAATCCCCATGCCTCTGGTCAAGCAGATCACCAAGCAGGTGCTTCTGGGACTAGATTACCTGCACCGCGAGTGTGGGATCATCCACACCGATCTGAAACCGGAGAATGTGTTGATCGAGATTGGTGATGTCGAGCAAATTGTTAAGACCTACGTCAAGGAGGAACCGAAGAAGGAGAACAAGGAAGATAACCGCAACGGCCGTAGGCGGAGAAGGACCCTTATCACAGGCAGTCAACCACTACCCAGTCCTTTGAACGCGAGCTTTAGCAGCTTCGACCACAAGCAAAATTCACAGAGCAGCCTGAGTCAGATGCTTGCAGAGTCGGCAGGTAAGAGAGTAATTTCTAAAGCAAAGGTTCATAAGAACGAGCATCAGCTGACTTGTTTAGCTATCCCCAAACAAGGACTCTCGATGAAGGATACATTAGGCATCAAAGATGATGACGAAAAACAGAAGCAGAGAGAAAAGACCACGTAAGTGAATCTGGTTCGCCCTAGATATAGATGAGTGCCTCGAGCTGATCTATGAAGTGATCTGCTGGAAAGGGAAGTCTCCGGGATCTCGCTGGATAAGGGTTCGGAGCAGTCACTCGACGACATCCCTATTGACATCATATCTGTCAAAATCGCCGATCTGGGCAATGCTTGCTGGGTCGGCCACCACTTCACAAATGATATTCAAACCCGGCAATATCGTTCACCAGAGGTCATCCTTGGTGCTAAATGGGGCGCCAGCACAGATGTCTGGAGTATGGCGTGCATGGTAGGTCTACCGTATCATGCCGTTCTGTGTCGACCTGCTAACCTAGAACAGATCTTCGAGTTGATTACAGGAGACTACCTCTTTGACCCGCAATCAGGTACGAAATATGGCAAGGACGACGACCACATCGCTCAAATCATCGAGCTGCTCGGTCCGTTCCCGAAATCACTGTGTCTCTCTGGAAAGTGGTCACAGGAGATCTTCAACCGCAAGGGTGAACTACGGAATATCCACCGTCTCCGTCACTGGGCATTGCCCGACGTTCTTCGAGAAAAGTACCACTTCACCGTGGAGGAGAGCCGACGGATCAGTGATTTCCTCCTGCCCATGCTAGAATTGCTTCCAGAGAAGCGTGCCAACGCGGGTGGCATGGCTAGCCACGAGTTCCTGAAGGATACACGGGGCATGGGAGATGTAGATCTGGGTATCACTCCTGGCAGTCGAGGTGAAGGAATCGAAGGCTGGGCGATGGAAGTAAAACGGCGGTGATAAGGATCGTAGAGTAGCTCCGGGAAGCAAGATGGGAGTGTCGAGTTCCGAGTTGTTATGAAGGCGCAAATGGTGCCATGTCGGAGGAACTTGAGTTAACTGACGATCTTTACGAATGATATGGACGGTCAGCTGGCTTCTACGGTCGGTTTTTGTTGGTCTCTTGATATTGGAACATGGTTGTTGGATCGGACGGTCTTTTCATTATACTTTTCGACTCGGATACTCGCATTACTCACATTACTCTTTTTCTTCCCAACCGGTTCCCTTTCCATCAACTTGGTCCGCTTCCCTGTTACTCTCCTCCTTCTTCTCTTGCATTTAGAGCTTCGCAGATCACGTCATGCCACATCATGCTCTCTCACTCTACCTCACCTGTGATGGTTTCTTTTTCTGTTCCTACGATGAGGCCCGTATCCGACAACGAAGCCCTACCGGTTCCTTACTGTTCCAGGGAAAGAGTAGCGGACAAGTAGAAGTCTGGAAGAGTCTGAAGAGTTATTTTTCACATTTTTCTCAAAGATGTATTCGTTCCATCATCCACACACATTCACGTCATCATGCAGAACAAACATACGGAGTACATTACATGCCGCTGACATGTTTCCGTTCCTATTTCCTTTGCTCTATGAAAGAGAGTCGTTATCAATGTGAAAATACAGTATGGTAGCTTATCGGTTGCGGGCCTGGATGGCCTAGTCTATGTGCAAATACAATGACATGATGAATCTGTCTTGGGCTTTGTAAAGCTGGGTAGCTGTAGGTAGATGTCAAGCCCGGAGGACACTTGGAGTTCGGATGTAATGAGGTCTAGATGAATCGAGGGCCCAGGCGAGTACTGATACCGCTGGATGAACTGCAAAGAGCCATGGCACCGGTGTATTCGGTTGTACGGCGCAAGCAGGATGGTTCTGGATCAGTCGGAAGTGTGGAAGGGGTAGGTCGTTCCATACTTTCCGAGGGGGAGATATGTTGACACATTTGATGTTTTATAGTTAGATTAGATTGGAAATGAGAGGTGTGGTGTAATTTTCTATCATGCGATATCTAGGAGAATTCCACTCTTGTTTTGTTTGATCTTATGAACCAGGTGGGAGTCACAAGGTGAGTTATGTGCCGGTGACTGATGAGACCATGCTACCGAACCTGCCTAGGGTGAGCATCATTTCATTTCGGTGTTTGAGAACTCGTTGAATATACGAATAACTTTTTATCATAGATAATAAGTATTATGCAAGTATTGTACATGTTCATTTGATAAGGACATTGCCAAGGTAGAAGTTGGATGCTACCTCTTCAACAAGGACAACAATCCCCCGTAGAAAAAATAACGCCATATCATGACTACTCGTCCATCTGCCACTGGTATTCCAGCGCTCCAATCCTCTCTTTACGATTCCGCGCTGCGAACCAATCCTTCTCAAAGCCATTACTTCGATCGACCCCATCCCACCGGTGGCCCGGTCGAATCCCATACCGATTCGGTTGAAAGCCACCTTTATACAGAGGCTTCCCACTTGCTGAAACGCCCTCTTTCTTCGAAGTCAAGAACTGCGCTGCAGGATCGTTCCACCGTTCTCGTGCTCTGAGTTCCTCGTTCAATGCCTCGTCGTTGATAGTTCTGGCTAGGGGCATTGCCCGTGCCTCGCGGATCTGTTCCTTGCGTGCTTCTCGCTCTCGTCTCTGCACATCGCCCAATAGAGCTTCTTTCGCTGCCTCTTCCTTGGCTTTCTTCTCCTCTTCCGCTCGTCGCGCCTCTGCTCGCTTCATCGCCACATTGATGATTCGTCCAGAGGCATCACGGTAAATGGTCTCTTGCATGCCAGCGGCACTCTTCCCTGCTTCTTTCAGATATGCGTCTGATTCCGCCTTCTTTCGTCGTTCTAGCGCCGCCATTATCGCGGCCGTCTGTTCTGCAGTTTGTAGACCAGCGCGGGCTCCGGACTCCATGCGAGGTCCAGAGTAATCCTCCTCCGCGATCGTGGGCGCATTTTCATCTGCATCTTCGTTCCGTCGTGCAGCGCTCTCTGCTGCAGCTGAAGCAATGATCGCATCTGCGGCTGCTTGGTCACTGTCCTGTGTGGATGCCGTCGGCCCGCCGACGGTCTTCCAGCCGGATTTCTTCGCGCGGCGAAATTCGGCTGAGTGAGCGGAAACTACATATGGGCTGTATTCATCTTCGTTCGTAACCGCATTTGCGGAGGCGTGAAGATCTGGCGGATCATCGTCTGCGATGATGAGACCCTCCGCGGAGGCGTCAGTTTGCTTGGCCTTCTTTCGTTTCTTCTTAGAGCGTTCCGGGACGGGATCCGCTGTTAGGTAGTTCTTTGCGAGATAGTCTGCTAATGAGGATGAGGAAGGCATTGTGAGTGGTTGTGGAGGCGAAAATGTCAAGCTTGAGCTTGAGCTGTGACCTGAATCGAAAGCTTGTGATAAGTCCCGATATCAATCGATATCCGGAACAATGTTGTTGCGGGCGCCCTTCATCGGTCTCGTATGCGGGATGTAGGCACTGATACTCGAAGACTCTCCATTCCTTATCCAGAAAATCTTTCATGCGGAATTGTCGCAGACCACCTTGGTGGTAGAGTTCGTGATGCCGCGCTCTGATGAGGCGGAGTGGTGGTTCAACGCCGTGTATGCAGCCGTCCAGGAGATCCCGCGGGGGAAAGTCACTTCATATGGACATATTGCACGTTTACTAGGACAGCGTATGTTTATCCAATGCGTTAAATCTAAAGACCAATTCTCCTGCCTTAATCTTGAGAGATTTTGTTACAATATGCCCGCCTACTCAAAAATAAAATATCTATTCTGACTAATATCCCCAATCTAGCACAACGCCCCCGCCAAGTAGGCGTCTGCCTTAAACATCTCCCTTCCAACGAACCGGGGACATCGCACTATTACCACTCCGATAATGTTCCCTGGCAGCGTGTCCTCAATGCGAAGGGCATGATTTCTCATCGGTGCGTATCAGAACTGTTTATCTACCTATTATTGTTTGCCACCCGAGCAACTACATATTGCCTATTACCCTGCTGTAACCATCATATCATAATAATTCATTACTGATTACATGAGCAGCGGCCCCGGCAGTGCAGCACGCCAGGCTGCTGCTCTTCGTCGCGAAGGTGTCCATGTCACCACGGACGCTATGGGCGAAATGTATGTGGATCTTGCTCAGTATGGATGGTTTCCCGATCAATTGCCTAGTGAAGAGGGTTTGAGTAGTGATGAGGATAGTGAGGATGGAGATGGAGGAGAAGATAGTGTGAATACTAGAGAGAATAATTCCAATGGAGAGTAAAATATAATTGACTCATGGATGATGGCCTCTCTCGAGAACTGTGTAATGCGCTTACTGTCTATATGTTTCGATTGCTGAATATGGGGCTATAGTATGAGGATAACGCCGATATATATTTATATAACCTGAGATGCTGGGATGGGCTAATTCCGAGCTCAGTCTTCTGGCTACGGAAATATAACTAGTCTAGGAAAAATACAGGAGAAAATAACCTTCACTGATCTATATCTGATCCGTTCCTTAAGTGGTTACTCAAGATTCATTTAAAAAAATCACTTATACTGTAATTAGTCAAATGACATCATTCGGCCAACTGGCCTAGTGGAAAGGCATCCGTTTCCGGTGCGGGAGATCGCAGGTTCGATCCCTGCGTTGGTCGCTCGAATCTTCCTTTTTTTGCCACTACTTTCGGGTTTGCTTTTTGTCTTTCTGATATTTTATAAACGTGGATTTCGCTCTGCGGCGGATGCCTGCGGTTGAGGTGGCGTCCAACTACGGTCTCATTCGGGTTGTATGCTACGAAGTTATCATAAGCAGTGGTGGCTTGACTCAAATAGAAGGCTGAATGATTAGTGAGGGGTTGGTTTGAGGAAGTCTCGGACCTTATTTGTCTATGGTTTCTGTGGTGGGATGTCTCAGTCAGATGCCATGTCTCATCTTTGTTTAGATTCATGCAATGTTTCATGCTTCTGGCCGCTTGTAAATTATACGTACTTTGCCCCCACGCAGATTGCAACGTAACGATTCAAGTAGAGTTGATATATTTGAAGAGGGTCTGTAAACAAATCGTTTCTTGAATATAAGATAGTATTAGGTACTATTCCGCTGTCTCTGCACGTTATCTCCGGAGCTAAACAATTACGTGATCGACAAATCTTACCATGAAGGAACTGGCTGTCCCGCAAAAGCAATGGACATTAGGGATCCAGAATGAACTACCGAGCCATAAAAACACGCATATTTGCGATCGTATTCTCATAATCTCGACTGATCGTTGCCGTGGAATCGCGCCTTGAATCTCCGATTTCCTCTAGATTGCGCAGCGGCTCGGCCTGCCCCACGATGAACAGTGGAGCCAAGCTAGCTACAAGCGTGCGGAGAAGGGCGCCGACTGCAGGTGACGATCGTAAGCTACATGAGTGGTTGCTCAAGGCATCCTACAAGCCGCCTAATCACACAGCTGCAAGTGTTGCATGGCTAGATCCTGTATGGTCGAAGCGATGAGCTACTTATAGGCTGATCAACAGGCAAGTTCTCACGCAGGCAGATGTGCAGATGACTGGTCCTGGACGGGTCAGACGACAAGGTTGGATGGCTGTGAGGAATGGTCCTAGAAAGCGAGCATGAGGGGTCGTAGCGCGATAAGCACTCCTATCAGCACAGCTTGTTTATCAGAGAGGCCCGAGCTTGATGGAATGACCGCAACCGTCGGCGTCAGTCATTGAGGGCATGCTCGAGTATATGAACATAGAAGAATCCCACGTGTGTTTGGCTGTCTGATCAGCATTTAGGACGTCTTGTTGATCAGTAAATTGTGCATTCCCAGGCTGTTGCCGATACGACGGTCGAAAGAAGAGCTCAGATTAAGGAGTTGTGGTGCAATACGCGTGCCTGAAACTGTGACGCCATCGGCGGTTAACGGACCGGAAGGAGTGGATGAGCTTCGTCCAGCCCGAAGACGGCAATGCGTTGGAACCGAGAGTCTCTATAGATAGAACCAGAATGAGTGAGGAACCAGCACGACTGAAGAGGAATGCCGCAAGTACAGAGTAGTACTAGCAGAGCGGTTGAAACATGGCCGTCGGATCGTTGCAGCTGAGGGACTTCCAGCCATCAGTTGAGTCATGCTGAGCCATTCTGAGCCATCCGGTAACAGCCATGGTCCATCTGCCCAGTCATCCGTAGGCATCCAGCACGAGGAGAGAGACTTCGTCCAGGGGCCAGCTGGAAACCGTTGGGAGTGATTCTGGTCGCTAGGAACCGTGGTTGGAATCTCGAGGCTCAATGTTGTGACTGCCGTGGGGCCCCCGATGTCTCGACCTCGGGATGACGATCGATACTAGCTCGAGTCAGAGAATAGGAGGAGGCGTGTACCCCGAGATAAGCCCTCAGAGGGCAGTGCGATCCCCATCGTGGGAGAACCATGGATGGCGTCTGGCTGTGACACTTGATCGGATGAGTTGCTCCAAACGTGCCCGCCTGCTCCGCGTGGTCCCCGGTTACCCGTCTGTTGTACTCCATACATACTGGGAGGTACTTATATCGCTGGCCGGCCATTCACTCCCCGGTTTCCCCTTCTGTAGTGGTCGGTCTGTAGACTATTCCTATAGTCTACTCTCTTTTGTGATTCACTATCTTCTAGTGGGCGGAGGCTGTACCCATTTGGTTGGATTCCACCTCCCCCTATCGTTCCTGCTACTACTTGGTGCTGCCGGCGGCAACTTTCCAAAGGACCAGATCCTGAGGTCCTCAGGGTGTCTGCGGGTGACTCAGAAGACAACAGCCATCTCCCCATATTAGTCTCCGATAATCCTGTCATTATCACTGCTGCGGTTGCACCTTAGTTGTATTCGTCTACGCTATTCATACACCCGGACTCTATTGCCGCCACGTCTATATCCATCATGGCAACCGAGACATTTGCCGCTGGGGATCTACGCCGTACAGGCAGGGAAATTAAGCGTGATTATGACCATAAGGCGAAATGGGAATACGGGGCACGCGCGGCTGTACCTCGAAAGAATGCTCAGAATGCAGCTCTTCCTTTCACTCGGCCTGCCGTTCCTGAGTCACACTTTATGAGGTAAGAGATGAACGAGAAGCGGTTTATATGGAAGGAGACTGATGAGATCAGGCAAAACCGTTTGGCGAAACGAGATCACCAGCATAACATCAACCAACTGGCCCGCGGTGCGAAGACTGCCTTCCGCCACGATGTCAACGAGGTACTGGAGCAGGGCCATTCTGACTCGTCCACTGACGAGGACATCCGGGAGCCCACTGCAGCAGACACTGTTGTAGAGGAACAGGAGGATTCCCTCGTCTCATATGAAGCCTCAGGTCAGAACATCCTGTCCGATGCCATCTCCAAGGCCGTCGAGAAGTTTGAGACGAAGGAAACGGAGAAGATTGTCAAGGAATACGAGTTTGTATCGAGGGAAAGCGAGCCCAGCGCTGGCTATACCGCCGATGATGACGATTTCGAGATTGTCGACCATGTCGAACTCTGAACGCCGCTGATGACCATATTGTATTGCTTTCAGCCTTCAAGTTTGCATACCCATTATGATGATACCACCATTGTGCGATAGGAGTTTGGATTTCGTGCGCTTGCATTGTCTGCAGCCGTTTTAGAGCATGCTGGTTTTTGTTCGCATTTCTGGATGAGGGAGGGATTTTTATCTGGCGTCACGAGAAGAGCACTGCTCTTTGAGGATTTGAGCCTGTAGAATAGATTGGATTGGATAGGGTCTGTCTCGGCGACAGCTGTCGTGCCCGTTCGTTCTGCTGAACGTTATTTCGAGCGTATGCCGATTGTAATTAGCTCACTATCATTATTGTTATCAGCATCAATATCTCTATGAAACTCAGGATCTTTCCCAAGAGTTGTTGTAGCCGAGGTTGGAGCTGACGTGGATCATTTCAGTGTCCGGCGGGCGATCGGCCCTGCAGTCTGCGCTTAGCGTGCTGGGCCCTGCAGCCGCTCGATGTTACAAGAAAGATTGCGACGACAACTTTTCCTCTGCTCATGATCAAGAGCATATCGACTAGAGCTGTACTCAGGACCTTTGGTATTCAATTGCGTAGAGTGTGCCGGAAGTGCACACAAGGGGATCGCGTGCCGACCAAAGGTCGTAGTTCATGCCAACGTTGTAGAAACTGGTTTTGATTTTAGGATGGCCTGAAAGATTTAGATGCAATAATCATAATAATCTATAATAGAGTCCAACTATAGTATTATGGAGACCTGAGTTTTTGGTCATTTAATGGAGTCGCCAGTCTGGGGTACGGAAGAGAAGCTTTAAAATTAAGAGCGTCCGTAGGGCTGGCGGAGAACCTTTCAGGGTCTGGATCGGCCCGGGCGGTGACAATTGTTTACGCCGAAACAAAATCGCCCGCAGTGCCCTCCCGCTTCATGTTCCTGGATTGACCAGCGCATGTTCAGTCACCACCACCGCAGCCATGGATAAACGGTCGACGGAGAGTCCAATGGATTTTGAATGGCAGTCTAGAGCCCCTGGGGACATGACGTCGCCGTTCTACCAGCTCGGCGTGCAGCACGATAACCAAAAGAAGCGTAAGTGATGCCTTGAGCCCTTGACGACTCGAAATCTCAGAAACTTACCTCAAGCCAGGGCCTCATAGTATCTTCGACTCCCCGACCAAAAAGTCGATACCATCCCTACGAGAACCAAATTCACAGCCTTTTCTTTTCTCCCAACCCCCGTCGCAACAGCCCCCTTCCTCTCCGAAAGCCGTCTTCGGCATGTCGTCCTTCACTACCCCTCGCAAGTTCGATCTAGATTTCTCCTCGGGCGCGGAGATGTCGTCTCCCGAAAATGCAGACAATGATGATACTCCAGAGAAGTCTCCTTCGAAGTCGGATAAGCGCAACTCGTTGTTTGGCATGTATGGTCGGTTTGCGCCTAGCCCAGGGCGAGGAGAGATCCCACGTCTGAACCACTACTCCAACGCCCTTGCAAGGCGTGTGCAAAAGAGGCGAAGGAGAGATAGAGATCTAGACAGGCGGCTTAGGATGGAAGCGGAGGATGAAGACAGCGACGGGCCCAGCGGTAGCGAGGGACAACCTGCGAAGGAGAAATTACAGAAGCCTCCCTCTCGATGGTCTTCCTTCTCCGACTTTTTTGCCCTGCTCGAGGCACATCCTAATGTGCCAAGCATACTTTCGTGGTGGGCACAACTGGTTGTGAACCTATCTCTTTTCTCCCTTGCGGTCTACGTTGTGTTTGCCTTCGTATCCGCTATTCGCGCCGAGTTTGACCAAGCTGCGGAGGAGGTATCGGACGGCATCCTAGCAGAGATGGCAGTGTGCGCCAAGAACTACGTGGACAACAAATGTGCCGGAGGCGATCGACTTCCAGCACTTGAGTCAGTGTGTGACAACTGGGAACGATGCATGAACCGCGATCCAGCCAAGGTGGGACGGGCGAAGGTGTCAGCTCATACAATGGCCATCATTATCAACAGTTTCATCGACCCCATCAGCTGGAAAGCTATAGTATGACTTACTTCCCTTATATATTCTACCTTTTCGATAGGATTGAGTACTAACAGTGATCTAGCTCTTTTTCTTAGCCACTATCTCGACCGTCACGGTCGTTAGCAACTGGTCGTTCCGGTCATTTAGAAACAAACTCAACCAGCAGGACTACATACATCCTCATTCAAACGTACATGGCCAGCATCCTCAGCCAGTCCACCCGCAACAATTGCCATTCCCGACCACGCCTGGATTTGGGTACTTCAGCCAACCTGGTCAGAGTCAAACCCCAGCGCAGGCCAGCCCGACTCGGCCACAGAAAGGCTTGGAGGAGAACGAAGAACAACCCTTATTGCTGGAGGATTCACGCCCGACGAACTTCGTGACGGAGAGGAGCCGTTCGCGAGAGAATCATTTGCGTACACCCAGTCCTGTGAAAAGGGGAAGGACATTCGTCTAACTTCGGAGTCCCCTTGGTACGCTGGTGCCTCATATACTTTCTTTGCTTCTTGACATGGTCTCTTTGGTGGTGCATTCACTAGGACTGGAAATTTCTGCTTTTAATCCCGAGCTGATAGTCAATAGCGACTTCCGACTGCCTTGTGCATTCCTTGCTTCTCTTTTGTGTTTAATACTGGTTGGCGACAAGTATCGGTTTCGCGGCGTTGGTTATCGTAGGCCATCCGGTTGGTGTTTTTAAGGTTACCTTAGCGGCTTGCTTTTTCCGGAGGCTCGAGGAATCAGATCGATCATTGTACGATAGTCATATAGTTGAACTGGTATATAGCATCTTGTAATGATAAGCACGTTCCAGACTGCCATCCTATCAGAAGTCAATTTTATTCCACGAGTGTGTCTGCAGCCCACCTGGAAGCTTACCAAATGTACGAATGCAGGTGGGACAGGTCATATTACCAGTTTATGGAGAAGTGTCGCTCCACGTTCCTGCAGGCAATAAATGGCCAGCAGGATGATTTGGCGCTCGTAGATCGTGATCTACGGGCCCCGCCATCCATGACGTTCAACGCCACTAAATTCTCTCGATGAGCGATAACAGCAACCAGGAAAGACCAGCGGCCAAGTATTGTAATGAAGAAGAGCCAAGATTTAGTCTGACCATGCGCATAATTATTGCTGAAACAATATTGACGTAAGGAACCACCGCCTGATGAATTGGACAGCAGCTCTACCAAGGAACACAACAAGCTGGGCATCCACCGACACGCATCCGCAATAAATATAGTGGCATGATTTGCGCGATCACGGGTGAATTTGCCCATGTCGCTTCCCTTGGAGGGGCTAACCTGGCTACTGGGAGTTCCGTACTTATAGGATAAGTATATGTTTCTGGTCGGAACTGATATCCATTGAGATTCGAAACACCCTATCCTTGGCTCTCAACAGTTCGGCTATGCGCAGGACTCTCATTAGAATAAATGGCTTGCCTTCTAAGAACTCGCCCTTTGCCTGTTCCTAGACGGTGCCTTTTGCTGACGTAGCGATCACGGAATCTTCTCTTGTTATAGCAGACGCTCTTATATCCTTACTCTATATCGATCGCTTATTGTTCCAAACCTACTGTAGCAGCTCCAGAATCAAAACTTAATCGCAGCAAACTGTCACTTTAAACTGTTCACTCTGTCATAAGTACCTGTTAAATTTCCCATCGCATGTGTAATAGCAGGGACTCGCCATGTCAGTCAGTGAAGCCTCTAAGCAGAACTTGATCGTCGTTTCGAATCGTCTACCATTATCTGTCAAGCGTGGTCCCGATGGCTCGTATCAATCGAATGTATCTAGTGGTGGACTGGTAACTTCCCTTTCTGGTTTGACGAAGTCTACCAAGTTCCGCTGGTTTGGGTGGCCTGGAATTGAAGTCAAAGAGCCCGCAGAGATAGAGGAGGTCAAGAAAAGTTTGGAGGAGCACGACGCGTATGCGATATTTCTATCAGATAAACTTGCTCGTGAGCACTATAATGGATTTTCAAGTAAGTTTTTAATTCCAATCAAGCATGATATGGCGAGCGTGGAAGAATTGACACTAACTGTCGTACCTTGCAAAGACCAAATTCTATGGCCCACCCTGCATTATCAGTCTGGTGTGATCTTCAAAGATGCTTCCTGGGAAGCTTATCGCAAAGTAAATGAACTATTTGCAGAGGCAGTCGCAGACGCTGCGAACGATGGTGATCTCATTTGGGTGCACGACTACCATCTGATGCTTCTTCCAAGGATGCTCCGCGAGCGGTTGGGCAAGCAGGGAAAGAAATGTCCCATTGGATTCTCTTTGCATACACCATTCCCGGCGGCTGACTTCTGGCGCACGTTGCCAGTGGCAAAGGAATTGTTGGAAGGCTTGCTGGCGAGTAACGTCGTTGGTTTTCACACGGATGAGTATAAGGAGAATTTCGTTAATAGTTGCGCTCTGGTCCTGTATGTTTCAGCATGGTATCCCTTCCTTGTAAACCAGCACTGACACTGACAATCGTACACAGCAATGCAGATACCACTATTCCAAATAAGATTCAATACAATGGCCGACTGATATTGACGGACAAGTTCGTGGTGGGAATCGATCCGCAGAAATTTGCAGATACTCTGCAGAAGCCAGAGGTTCAGGATCGCATAAAACAGCTAAGCGAACGCTATAAGGACGTGAAGGTGATCCTCGGAGTGGATAGGCTGGATTATATCAAGGGTCTTACCCAGAAGCTGATCGGATATGATGCTTTCCTCGAGGAACATCCGGAATGGAGAGGGAAAGTAATTCTCATCCAAGTCGCCGTCCCTAGTCGAGAAGATGTGAAAGAATACCAGGAACTGGAGACAGAAATATGCACTATTGTGGGAAAAATAAATGGAAAATATGGTAAGCTTATCGTCTTCTACATGAGAAACGCATTCAGTTGACATCAGTAGCTACCCCTGACTCGACACCATTATTATACCTGCATCGTTCTGTTCCCTTCCCGGAGCTGACAGCTCTGTATTCAATTTCCGACGTCTGTCTTCTTGCTTCTACTCGTGATGGAATGAACCTAGTATCTTTTGAATATGTTGCGTGTCAAGCACAGAGACACGGCGTTCTGGCTCTCTCCCAGTTCACTGGAGCGTCCGCATTCATGAAAGATGGAGCGATTATTTTCCATCCTGCTAATCCCAGTGATATTTCGAGTGCACTGAATAAAGCGTTGACTATGCCCGATGATCAGCGCAAGGATAATTATGAGAAACTGAAGCAATTTGTCGAATATAATACCAGGTTGGTATTATCCTTGATTATCATACTTGACATGGGTGCTAACATGTTCTAGTGGTCGTTGGGGAGAGACTTTCGTAGCTACACTCTCAGGGTGTGCTGCTAGATAAGGGGAATTGAAGACGTGGATTGTTTATTCTATTCCGTTCTACCAATAATTAGCAATTAGGATAAATGTAATTTTGACTATATCCTCGATCTCTCTCCCTGGGATAGCACTGATTTCTATTACCATGTCCAGATCGGGCTTGCTGTTTGTATACTCGTATCTCGTCGGTATGCTCTTGCTGCGGGTTTTAGATGTAATATCATTAGTCCTATTCGTTCTTCGGCACTTTGACGTATTATGACTACTTTCAAAAACCGTAAAACAAAGCACATGGTTGATTTCGAAGCTCACTCAAACACTCAAGGGTCCATGTCCGTCGACTCTGCTGCGAGATTCAGGAGTATCGTAGTAGTTCTTGCAATATAATTTCTGATAGTGAAACAATTAATAGGAAACTAATATCCTTCCTCTTTCCTGATGGCAGTTCCTATTACTAGCGGGTTCCTGATGAAGATTTCCCGCATCTTCGTGGTTCTGCCTTCCTGATATCAAAACATCACCCGCGCGCTCAACGGAGCCCTCCCACAACAACACAAGCATCCCACACTATCCACATGACTTGTCCTCCATGTTATTAACATCGAACTTCGTCCTGCCACCCTTTATAATAATATTCTCGCCTTTTATAGCCAATCAGACCTCTTTAACCTCGCTCAGAACGGCGCTAGCGTAAGCGAGCTTGCTGGCCAGGGCATAAATAGCCCCTTCTCCCCCTCGAACTGACTTCTTCTTCTCTCCTTCTCTCCTTCTCTTCTCCTCATCAGCACTGAGTAAGATCTTATTAGTCTTTTTCATGTGGACGTAGCTGTGGTATTTGTACTTTGTCTTATCTATTACCTACACTGCCTACCTTGTTCTTCAACTACTTCATACTTCGATCGACATCTTGACTTGGCTACTTGCCTTTGATTTGTAAAGACGCGAGCGCACAGGCGCACACAACGACATCCACAAAGACGCGTCTAGGTACGTATGGTGGACGGACGAATTCCTGTCTCAGAGAGAGGCCCTCTGGCATCTGCTTCGGTGGATGCTGGGGTGGAAGAGAGGCAGTTGTTCGCACCCGTCTACCAAGCCCCCACTCTCGCTATTCGCGATTCATTCATACACGAGTCTGCATGATGAGGACCAGTTTGTCCCATTAGCGTAATCTGAAACGCAATACGCGTTAATGATGGATGACTCTCTCGTACACATCTGACGGCTCAGACTGCATCTTCCCTTCCTACCTTACGCTACCTGATCACACGTGTGTCTTACTAACTTAACAGTGGGTTCTTCTGAGGGTTTCTCTTCTTTCTGTGGACTTTGTGGGATCTTTCTTTTCGGGTTTGTGTTCGAGGCTTGCGGGTCTTCATCACTTACGGGCCTTGCCTACGTCCCTCGAGTCGTCGCGTGCACTTGCATACGTTTCGTGTTTGGCCACGAGAGTCACTGTTTTTCTTCATTCTCTCGACACTTCATCCCTTTTTTTCAAGGTCATCGCATGATGAACAGAGTACTGGTGGAGATTCGTGGCTCTGTCCTCTTCGGAGTTGACTAAGGTGTCGCCCCATTTCAGGAACCTGTCTGAGACCTTTGAGGAAGAGGATTTCCTTTCCTTAGCGCACTTCCTTGCACACTACCCTATGCACAAAGCACTTAACACTTTTGTATTGAACGTGTATTGATAGCGATCGAAGGAATGCGGGGTTTCCTTAGACGTGTTTTGCTTTTTTGTATATCTGCCTATGCTTGAAGGTGATGTAACTAGCAGCGTGGAATCCACAAAATGTCATACAGCACATTAGCTTTCTGCCTCCCTGTAGATTTATCATGACTCTTTTATTTACTACTAGCTGTTGCCTATGTGCGTATCTCTTCTCCCTATCACCTAACTTACGTGTTGATAATACAAAGTCGAGTAGCTGTCGTCAAGACAAACTTCTTAGTCATGATGCCTGAGTACCTTGCAGAAG
Source organism: Paecilomyces dactylethromorphus (assembly GCA_029606265.1). Lineage (NCBI taxonomy): Eukaryota > Fungi > Ascomycota > Eurotiomycetes > Eurotiales > Thermoascaceae > Paecilomyces > Paecilomyces dactylethromorphus. The sequence continues at coordinate 3,008,023 of JAPVCE010000034.1, forward strand.
ACAAGTCCCTCTGTCCATTAGCAAACAGGATAGAGGCTACAGGCTCAAACTAGCTGCAAACTCCTCTTATTCCTCGCAATCGTTGTATGTCATCTTGTCGCATCTGCTTACAATCCCATCTGAATTATGACCGCAAGAGCGGACCTAGTCGAGGACCAAGGTAATGTACCTAAGAGACTGAAAAGCAGAACACAACCGACTATCTACAAAGACCGGTCATGATATTTACATGGAGACTGTCCGCGTACTTTTGTGAAGTTAGAAGAGAAGGTAAGAGTGGTTGGAAGCATACTGGCGTTTGCTGAGAGCTAGTGCTATTCTTAAGGCTTGCCTTCTGTGCAGCACCCATATGTCACCCCCGCGTTACTTGAAATTTATGGAGCCAGACGCTAAAAATGACGCCTATCGTTCGATCTCTTCGAAAGTGGATCCCTCGGAGCAGTATCATGCCATCTTTGACGAGTAATGGTGATTTTCTTGCTAGTTGGCTTGTCCACCAAAAGACAACAAGCATTGTTTTCCCTACATAATTTCCTTCTATCAGTGAGATGAGTCTATCGCAAGTGCAGGAAATTTCTTGGAAGACTCCGTTGTACGGATTTGCCTTCAAGTTTTCAGTATCACCGCTAATGTCAAATTTCTGCATAGATAGTACTAGGAGTCAGGCTAAAAAGCGAGATGAGATACAATCCAGGAATCTATAATCAATTAAAGGGTAGGTGTTGGTGGTCCGAAGAATCGAGCTTTTTCAGCCTGGATCTGAATCGGATGGCATGCATAATGATGTGACTTCATCATACGACCTCGCCTAGTTCTTTCGCATAGATATCGGGAAGCGTTTACAATCTCGGCAGCCATCACCGTTCACTCCATCCAAGCTGATAGCGGGCTTCGAATGGACCGGCTGCCTCAGTAATGTGGGGGTGACCCGATCCACGAGGGCGATGAGCTCTGCAATGAGATCCTCGAATTGCCGACAATAACAGAGAAAAGTGCCGTGATGAAAACCCGCACCGGGACAAGAACAGCTTACGTGAATAAAACCTACCTATCATTATCAACAGCGTCGAGAACGGTACCTGATGGCCACCTCCCCGGCGTTGCTTTGGTAAGTCTCATTATACAATTAGCCTGATATCACCAGCTTCTTTCTTTAGCTTCAAAGCTCGTCCCTAAGAATAGACAGGTTCAAAATAAATTAGACTGACTTACCCGAAAGCATCTCAATATTTCTGGAAAATAGTGCATTTTCTGATACAGATATCACCCCACCTTCTTCGTCATGATCTTCCCACATCCCGGCCCCACATGATCTGGAGATGCATCCGTTGGAGAGAAATACCCTAAACTGTATTGCTATTCTAACTTCGGAAAAGACCATGGATAAGTGGGATCTTTCTCGTATTTTCGGGTAAATCACTGGCCTGAAGGGATCCTTTGCTTGATGATAGTGCGAGGGCTGGACACGTTGTACAAGGGGGTTTCCCTGGATGGGTTTGGGGGGTATTTAAACCGCCGGAAAGCGTACGAATACCGACGCGCAATTTGCTTTTTTAATTCTTAGAATGATATCCGATTAGAACACAGCTTCCTAGAATCTTTGACATTTAGTTGTTTTACGGAGATCGATAACTTCTCCAACAGATCTGCCCCTACTCGACACTACGATATTTAGCACTAGTTTCTTGAATACTCGAAAACCACTCGGGTATCTTCATCTTAGATATACCATGATTATCCCCAAAACACAAAAAGTGGCATGGATAGATGTGCCAAAACCGCACGCCACACTAGACATCAGACGGGATGTACCAGTCCCGGAACCTGCTGAGGGTGAGGTCCTGATTCAGATGGAATGCAGTGGGTTCTGGTAGGTCAATTTTATCTTTGCTACTGTTTACTGTTGCCAATACTTGTGCTCTTATTGATTACATTTTCGTAGTCACTCTGATCTTCACAATATTTACGGCGAATTGCCGATGACCACCCATATCCCTGGCCATGAGGGCGTGGGTAGAGTTGTTGCTCGTAAGAGACTCCCTGTTTGATTATTTGGTTTAGAAAAATGATAATTGACGTTTCTGAAATAGTCGGACCTGGTACTTCGAAAGAGATGATGGGGAAGAGGGTCGGTGTGAAGTATGTGCATACTCTTTCTCTCCTCCGCTTCACCTTTTCTAAATCTTCGAGAAAAGAGAATATTGTTATTGACTGCTGACATTTTCTTCTCCTTTTGCGGGAGAATTAAAGATGGCTGTACAGCGCATGCAAGAAATGTCCCACTTGCAAGATTAGGTACACGAACTGCCCGAATCAGAATAATTGCGGGAGGGTGAGTATTTCGAATTCACATTCGTCACCTTTACAAAGTATAGATACAATTTCTTAAAGATTTTAGAATGCTAACCTGGATAGAATGTTCCGGGGACTTTTCAACGTACGGATATAGATAACGACATGTCTTCGAAGTTGGTCGTGTTAACTGATCAAGCACAGAATACATGGTTTCTCCAGCGGACTTTGTGACCATTATTCCTGAAGGTCTGAAGCCTGAGGCTGTCGCTCCTCTTCTCTGCGGTGAGTGACCTTTATCATAGCAGTGAAACTTGTTCTGATCGATTCGAATCAAGCGGGAGTCACGATGTATGGTGCTCTGAAGAAGCTTGACAAGTTCTGCGAGAAAGGAGACTGGGTAGTACTTATGGGCGCTGGTGGCGGCTTGGGTCACTTGTAAGAATGAATCATCAAGCTACTAGGTAGGGGAGGATGGTTCGCGCTGATATATGTGCGTAGGGGGATCCAAATTGGTAGGGAGATGGGATATCGCGTCATCGCCGTGGATAGGTAAGTCCTCCATTGTTGCGTCGGTCTAGAATGACGATTGTCAGACTAGAGCATTCTGACATTCCCACAGTGAATCCAAAAGGGACATTTGCTTGAGCTCAGGCGCAACCGCTTTTATCAACTTTAGAGAAGATGCAAGTTTTTTGTCCATTCAGTGTCCAGCTTTGCACATCCAGCTAATAACACATCCACAGGTCGAGAAGGCAGTAAAAGACCTCTCAGATGGAATCGGGGCTCATGCTGTGATAGTAGTCGTAGGCCTGGAACAAGCATATGAACAGGGCGTGAAACTCCTGCGGCCTCTCGGTACCATCGTCTGTGTTGGTCTGCCATCTCCGGAATATCACATTCCAATCTCACCACTGGACTGTGTCAATAGAGGTGAGTTAATTCTCCTGAGATAAGCAACTTATACATCTCTGGTCTACGTACAGACTAACGTTAAAATAGGCTACCAGGTGGTAGGAAGCGCCGTTGGTACGGAGGAAGAGATGCAGGCATTGCTCAAATTGGCTGCAGCTGGGAAAGTCTCTTCTCACTACGAGGTCTTTGAATTCGATGATGTCAACGACGTCATGCTCAAGCTTGAGAAGTATCAAGTCAACGGAAGAGCTGTATTGCGCATTAAGGATGACGAAATCTCCCACTTGTGATCTTCTTTATCGTACTAGAGGAATGAGCAAATGTTAGAATAATAGCGTGCACCTGAAATACATCAATTCCTATTGAATATCTGCTTCAAGAAATGAAAATAAACTCTTTCATTTTCACGACATGTGGAAAAATAGATACGAGTACATGAAACAAGATTTCGGCATGGTTGAGTGTAGTTATAGTTAGAACTAGACCATTGAGAAACCATCCTGCTCGTACGCCCTCTCTAGGATATCAGGTTGACCGATCTTTGAATGCTGAACGCTGCCAATCCCCTCCCGTAGGGTATCATATAAGCGACGAGAACAAGGTTTTCACAAACTGACATATTTCGAGGTCCTATCAGTCATAGCAAAGTTTCTTCAACCGAAGCAAGGAGAAGGTAGTTCCCGCAACATGCATCTGCTGCTGCGTACTGGCAATATGTTGCTCAAGAACTGCGGGATACCCAACTATAGACCTTTTCACGAAGAAGGACGGAGTCCTCGATATAGCCGATTGTGTTCGTTATCTTCAACCACATGATCGCCTTCCTCCGATCAATCAGATAGACTGGCCCATCATCAAAAGCCACATATATCAATTTCGCACCGATCCCATTCTCTAAACCGTAAGATATTATTCTCTGGACGTATTCATGGTTGTGCGCCATGCCCATTTCGCCGACTATCTGAAGAGTTCTCAGGTTGCTGAGGCCCTCTAATACTAGTAGGATAGGTGTCTATATATTAGGGAGCTTATGTTAGAATTTGATAAAGAGACCATGCAGATTTTTTTCCACTCAGATCTTACCATGTCTGGTTGTTGAGGTCCAAATCGAAGCTCTTCGATTCGTGGACAGGCTAATATCTTGGTCGAGACTAGTTGTGTGTCCACGAGATAGTCCTCATGCTCCTGTGTACAAATACCGAGGACCTTCAACGTTTCAGAATGTTGTCGCTGTAGCGTATCCAGCAAAGATTCCAGGGGCTCCACTGGACGATGAGGGTCGCAAGTCATGATGCTAAAGACTTCCAGGCCACTGAAGGAAGCAAGGAACTCTGACAAGCCAGATGCGAGTAGATTTGTTGTAAGCCGTGACGGCCGTAACCCAGCCCGTATGGAAGAGGACCAGAATTCATTGCAGTGCGCTACCTGAAAGGCTGAGCCGATCTCCAATGTAAGGTCCCTCAACGTCCAGGAACATATGCAATTCCAGAACGAACCAGGGCGCTGCCCAAGATCTGCGAAACCCCTGAGGTCAAGAGCGCTAAGCTGCAAAGGCTCCTTCTCGCACCAGCGGGATATAAGCGATTCGAGGGAGAGCTCACTGTCTGCGTCTGCCCAGAGTGTCAGTTCTCTCAGGTTTTTGGCGAAGACAGGGGCGTCTGCAAATGACTCTAGGACGTCTTGGCTATCGATCTGCACGAGGTTTAGTGACCGGACATTGATATGTCTATTGAAGTCGAGGACCGGATGAAAATATGGCTTTGGCGTACAATCCGTACCGAGTCGCAACTGTAATCTCTCGAGGTATGGTCGAGTTATCACTGATGAGACTAATCGGTCAGTTATAGAAACTTGGAGGTCCCAGCTGCTGCATTGTTAGTAATAATGCACTGACACGAGAACGCGACGATCGCTACGGGACGCGCACGTACATGAATTCTTTCAAGTATGGCATCTTAGCGACGCAACATGCAATGAGCGCGTTCAACATCCTTGCCGCGGGAGAGAGGACATGCTGTGGACCTAGATCTGAGTCGATCGCGTCGTAGGTTTGGTACCAAGAACCCGTTACCATGACGATTCTGGTAAACCTCGTCTGGTCAAAGGACGGATCTGACATGATATCGAGCATCAGTAATAAACGGTCTTTGCTAGTTATCTTTCCTGAACTGTGGAAACGCAGAGTGTGATAGAGATATGGGGTAGCCAGGTGGTGTATTTCTCGATTCACCAATGCCAGGTTTGCGAGGTCCTTGGATTTTAGCTACATGAAAGCACTGTTAGAACTCTTCACTGCAGAGAATGGGATTCTTGCCGACCTCGTTCCCCACGAGCTCTAGCAGCATAATCAGGATACTGGCCATGATCGTCTGCCATCCATCCAACCCGCCAAAGGACTCCTCGGGTTGTCGATGGAGCCATCGATTGTCTAAGGATCGCCATGCTTCATTTATAAGATCATGTATTATTCCGCAGTCCACTATTCCTGGCAACTTCTCCACTGGCTGACAGCGTTTCCGGATTGGACTGGAGCAATCAACCGGCTGCAAGGCGCTTCGGCGTCTTTTCGTTTAACGCAAATGCGATCACACCTTGGTGATTCATCCTATCTCGTGACTATCGAGAACAAGATGCTACGACGCCTGTGATAGTTGGCACGATTGACATCATCGTTGCAGAATATACTCAGAATTCGTCTTCTTCCCGCGCTGTCAACTCTCCAGCCAGTACGATAGAACTTCAGAAAGAACCATTTATTGGGTCTTGGTGGAGTGTTGCGCTAAATGGACTGAAGAATTCGCTCGGGCGGATGTACGTACCGTCACTCCGTCTTCAGAAGCCTCGTAAAACAGGGTGATGGTGAGGGGCGGAGGGGGATCGACAATCCCATCCTATATGCAAACGGCCCAAACATCCGGATAACTTTTCCTCGAAGTCACAGGAGAAGGGAAGATGGCGTGCAGTATATACAAAGACCTTTATGGAGCACCTGAGAACGGTAAGAAAATAGAGGAGTATTACCTATTAATTCTGCAGCTCTCCTTCTATTTCCGTTAAGTAGCGTGACAAGCATACAGAAAGAACTATTCTTCAAAGACTCGGTAGAATGGAGATATCTAGATCGTGAGGTCTATTATGAAAAAAGACCACAAATGATAATAAACAGTCCCCTGCTATTAACAGCCATTAGTGGCGTGCAGACCCTGCGGAGAGGGACTCGGATAACGGAACTCGCCCTCAGTCCACCGTGAGCAGCGTAGTTTGCTGGCAACTTTCTCCTTCAGGTGGAGGTCACATGTGTTTTTTAGGAAGACGTGGCGCGCACGGATTTCTTTTCCTTCACCTCATTGTGGACTGACAGGGGCATGGTCGCATCAACAAGCACTACAACTCGCCAACAGGACCCGAGCCAACCAGCAGTTATTATGATAGCTTCGACCATAGACAAGGGACTTTGATAACTAAGTATTTCTCAGTCTTTCGCCCCCACCATTGTCTAGAATGACGATTTGATTTGAACGAGAATAACCTCGGCTCTCCTGCGTTGGAAGGTATCAAAAACAGCGAGTTCATTTGGCTCAATTATAGCTTACTGTGATTTTTCCACGACTATTTTTGAGAATCGCTCATACAAAGCCATCACATTCACTACATTCTATTTACATTTTTCTGTGTAAGAAGGACGAAGTACGATCTTACCGCGCACCTCCATATCGGGTAGGCACCGCAAGCTTCAGTAGCTTCGAGAAATTTGGGGTACCGAGGCCGCTAACAGGATCCCAGCCTTCAGTGGCATTCCAGCTGGCGTATGGAACCACCGGGCTGCCATTGGGTGAGCCGTGGAAGCGAGACCGGCCGTCACAGCCAGTGCTACCACCGTTGACAATGTCGTTGAGACCACTGCGACCGACACTGTAGATCCAAGGATTCAAGAAACCCAGCGGAGGTAGATTGGCTTGGAGACGTGCGTCATTCAAAAGAGAAACCAGGGCTGCGAAAGCAGGAGAGGAACAGGACGTGCCCTTATAATGCTTGAGGACGCCCTTGTCATAGACCGCATATCCGACACCCTGAGCAGCTACATCAGGAAAGCCGCGACCCTGTGGGTTGTAAAGCCCCTTCCACTTCTCTCCTAGATTTTTCAGATACGAACGAACAACAGACAGCTGATAAACAGGCGTAGGCCACAGATCCGAGAAACCACCGGAAGAGAAGTAAGTAGCTTCCTCTGGGTCAATATACTGGGTGGAACCGACAGAGGTGACCCATGGGCAGCTTGCAGGGAACTGGGGCATGAACCTGGTCTGATTCTTGCCATCATTGGTCAAGCAAGCAGCGCCGACTCCAGAATCACCGGAGGAGAAGAGAACTGACACTCCACGGCTACCGAGCTGGGCGTAGAGATTGCAGACAGAACGAGCATATGTCTCAGGGACGCTCTACGCGAGGTTAGCCACATTGCACAAAGCTGGATATAAACAGATCCCTTACCTGCTCATCTTCACCGTACGAGGTGGAAATAACTTGGGGAAGATCCTTCTGGTCTAGCTTTAGGACATTCTGGAGGAAAGCTAGGTACGGTTCGTTTTGGTTATCAGCCTGAGTTGGCTGATCCAGATCAGGAACGAGGTAGCCGAGGCCACCGGTGCTGAACTCCGTCACAGGCAGCGGGGAGCTCAATCCAACAATATACTGCAGATCCAGATTTGCCTCACCACTGTCCGAAGACGAGTCCTGATCATTGAGACCTCCATTGTAGGTGATGACAGAAAAGTTCTCACCAACAGCGTAGGGAGCAATGTTCTGCTCGAATAGCGCAAGGTCCTCATAACGAGCGTATTCTTCAAGATAGCTAGAGAAACCGATCTTGCTGCCGCTTGAGGAGCTTGGTTTGTACCCGCCAACATTATATAAGCTTTGCAGACACTGGGGGGTAATCACCGTGTTGCAGTCTGTTGCATTTGAAGCTGCAAGAGCGTAGGCGCGGAGTTGAGCATCATTGCCAATAGGTTCTCCCTTGGATGTCACACTATTGGCACGAATCTGTCCAAAGCGAGTGGTAGGCTGGATCATGTTGATATGCTGAGCTACAGCGTCCGGAACCGAATACTCTAGGGCACGGAGTCTTTGAACATGCTTCACGTCACTGACATACCACTGGAAGTGTGCGCTCAAGAGTTCATTGGCGACTCCGACAGTGGTACGAAAATTGATCCAGTCGGCATCTTCCTCAATGTCAGTGACACCGGCAGAATACAGCCAGTCCAAGACAGTATCAACCGCATCACTGCTAGGCAATAGCATTCTCTTCATCTCGTCGCGTGATTGGAAATGCTTGCCATAATTGGGGTCATTTGGCGTCGACATTTGCAGGACTGCATCTTCAAAGGCCTCAACATTCTGCTGCTGTAGGGCAATCTGAAGTCGGATAGGTTGATCATCTTCGGGGAGATGAGAGAATTTCCATCCTGCCGAGTTTGGTCAATGGCTATTTCCAGAACGCCGTGGGATCAAAAGTGAAACGCACCTTCAGGAACTGCACGCAGCTTCTCAAGCACCTCTCCAGCGACTGATGAGGTGAAAAATGAGAGAACCGCCAGCGACAGAGCGCCGCGACCAAGCAGAGTAAACATGACGAGCGGGCAGGATCACGACAGCGTCTGGAGGGGTTCCGACGAACGCAGTGCCTGGTAGGAGCCCAGGATGGAGACCTCTATAAGAATGCGAGATGACGAGCACGCGATTATGTCCCACACGTGAATACTATTTTCATTATTATTATAATAACTTATACCTGGGGGCCAGATAGGCCCCTCTTCTATCAGGAAAATGGAACCCCAGCATCCCCGCGTACGACCTAAGCCCGCCACTCTTTCCGTTATCTGAATAGCTAATATCAAGGCTGTCAAATGGGCAACCTCTTCGAGCGAGCAAGTGGATCCGGGGCAGAAGCGTTAGAGAGCATTGCAGCTTCTTCTGGGAGCTGGATCGGCTGCCGTTGCTAGCAGCGGCGTTCTGGACGACTGCGAAGTTACATAGCGCGAGGGGCATGCTTTAGCGAGGAGGACAAGCGACTCCATAATAAGCCCGAGATATAACCTGCAGAAGACTTTGGCTGAGATTCAGGAACAGATCTCACAAAGACTATCCGCTGGTCTAATCCGTGTCCGGAAGGTGATTGCTGATCATGGCGGAATCCTCCCGGCAAGCTCTTTGATAGCCCGATCTCAGGGGCGTTCCGCTTTTACCATTCTTAGAATACGGCGTAAAAGAGAGATAGCCATTGCTAATTTAGAGATTCGATGTATTCACTTGGAAGCCACATAATGACAAAGATCCATCGTTGGTGATTATCTGAAGATGAATAGGATCTATGGTAGGGATGATGTGTGGTCAAGCCCTCCTGATGGGGGATTCGTGCCAAGCTCGCCCCGTCACTATTAAGCGTCCGACGGAGGCCGGTACAACGAGGATGATAAGCATCCTTGGCAAGGAAATGACGAATTTAGCTACTTACCGACATAAGGACGGCGTTCACTGCAATTTCAGGATGAATTCTTGATGTCGCTATTGCTTCTCCGTGGCTATCCGAGCTAGCTGCAGGTTCATGGCGGTCAAGGGGGCAGATTATCTGTATTGGTATTAATGGCCCAGCTTCTGGGAAATATCCCGCAGGCAGAGTAACAATAAGCGTAGGACAACGTTCTTTGAAGGGAATATATAACCCCACTGCTGTGCAGAACAGGTTGAAAGCACTTCTTTCAACCCTGATATCGTCGCACAGCTCGTGCCTGTAATCTTCTACACCTGCAGTGCTACTGTACTTCTGATAAAAAAAATAGTAACCTGCACACCCAACTATTAGAGAATAGTACAAAGAAGTTCGTATTTACCGTTGGATCCCCCAATATGCCATTTTCAAGTACGTCTCAAATTCCCCTGGCCTCGAGGGTGGAGCATCTATAGTAAAAGAAAATATATATAAATCTATCATAACGTATCGCAACGTCTGCAGAAGCACCCAATTCCTCACAGAACCACGTAAAAAGCTGTACTTCTTGATTGTCTTATTTTTATACTTGCCGCAATATGCGTGGCGTGCTCTTCAAATTCGTCCTTATAGAGAAGACATCCTCTTAAAAGAGTTAAAACCGTGGAGAGAACAATTCCCATTGTGGACGAAGATAGCTAGCGATCAAAATTCATTTCACCCCATCAAATGTCTCAGCGTTTCTACAATCGTTATTTTCCGGAAAATATTCTATAGAGCGCCTCCTTCGCAACATTGATATCCTGGTGTTCACCACGCTTTTTAATCGCTTCACGACTTGCAAGCACCTCATTGGCCACATCTTCCCATCCGATTTGTTTACCTGACCCAAACTTGGGTGCCCCTTGTACTTCAATTGGGCTGAGGCTTTTATTTTCCTTACGGATCTTTCCGTCGACAATTACCATGTCGATATCCCTGACACTTCCATGCAGAAGGATGGCAGCAAGTGGATTTTCTTCTGCAGCGCAGAGCATGGCTGGGCTTCTCGTATCGAAAATAACGATGTCAGCTAGTTTGCCTTCCTGCAGGCTTCCAATCTGGTTTTCCATGCCAACTGCTTTTGCACCTTGAATGGTGCCGAGGTTGAAGGCCTCTTCAAGTTTGATGTTCACAGCTGGATAGCCTCCGCTTCGGACACGGTTATCGTCTTCGACAGCTCGGGAATGTTGCATGCCAAGTCGTATTTGAGTTAAAATGTCACTGGAGTTGTTGCTGTGACAATCTATTCCAATAGAAGAGTTAGACTTGATATCATCGTGGAACGCGACCGGATAGCCGAGCCCCATCTGAAGTTCGGTATCTGGTGTAGAAGAAATGAACGCGCCGTTTTCGCGAATAATATTATAAACTTCACTAGGCGCCCTTGTGACATGCGATAATAATACGTCGCTTTTCAATAGCTCATACTCAGACATCATTTTCACATCAACTGGAACATAGTTAGAAACCTTCATCGACTTGAATGGCCGGAAACTTACCCGAGGTAGTGTTGCCGACGTAGTGGCTCGTGAAGAGCTTGACACCTAACTCCCGACATTTGGACCACAAATTGATTATTGTATCCTTTGGCAAATTCCATGAGTCAAAAGCAAGTCCTAGATATACGCGACCATCCCCGAAGGGCTGCGAACGGGCTAATGACTCAAGCTGCGTCTGCCACCATTCAGGAAATAGTTCTTCATCGTATTCGAAATTTGTTGTAGACCATTCTTTTACGCGAAATATCGCGTCATAACAGAAGAATGACCTTAGTCCAGATGAGGCCATCGCGTTGATAGCAGCGGTTGCTAGCTGGTGTCAATATTGTATGACTTCCTAGAGAGATAGACCCTCAGGGATACTTACCGTGATCAGCAGAGTAGGTCATATGTGAGTGATCAACAAGTGTAGTGACCCCACCATCGAGACTTTCCAAGCAACCTGAAAGCTGACCCCAGAAGATATCGTCAGGTGTATAGTTGTAGGACTGGAGGTTTCCTGATTGGCCATAGTTAAAACACGTTATCCACGACACTAAAAAAAAACCAGAGGGCTTATTGCTTAGACATACCATAGACCATGTAATCGAAGAAAGTGTGATCTCCATGTCGTCCTTTTAGCTATAAGAACCATTTGATCAATAAATATCCCGGTGTATAAGTATGGATTGTGTGATCCACGATAAACCAAAAGGATGCCTATAAATGGCGATAAATAAAGAAAGCGTTAACTAAAGCCCTACCTGGCTCTGCCACAGATGATGATGAGTGTCGATAAAGCCGGGTGAAATAATCTTGTTTTTGCAGTCCACAATTCTGGCGTTAGGTGGGGCAGTGATGTCCTCATTGATTTTGCGAATCTTATTCCCCTCTATAAGAAGGTCATATCCTTTCAAGATCTTGACTCTTGCTCCTTCATGGGTCAGCAGTGTCCCACCCTTGAGAAGGATCTTTTCCGGTGTAAGTGTAGATGCCATCTTTGAATACTCCACTTAGCCCTTGCTTGTTTGCGATTCGCGTGGCGGCGGGTTTGAAAACAATACTGCACGTTTTCCCCTCCCAATCAACTCGACATTGAAGGACATGCCACATTTTATACGGGACATGATACTGTTCTGGATATGTCTCCGAATCTGTCTCCACAGCTAGTATGGCCAGTAGAAATCGTGAGAAAATGCTCTAAATTAGAGGTCGTCCCCATCGACCATGTGACCCGGCCTTTCGGCATCGCTGTCTCATGTCGGTCCTCGGCCCCTACATAAAACCGAAGAACCGATATAATAACGAAAGAGGCTCTCAGTCAGGTTTTCCCTCAGGAAGCTGCTTAATACTACGATTGGTCACTGCCTAGGATATAATCGAGAGAAGGCCGGCCAGGATTCTGCTTACATACTGTCAATTTTTCTGCTTGTAGCTAGTTTGAAAATTCACAGATGTCCAGCAACAACATAACGGACTATGAGAGATGCACATTAGACAGCAATTTTTATGACGTCGTGCTCTCTATTGTACAGTAGAAAGATGCGCTTTGTGCATATTGCTTCTCGGACAGAGGGTGCTGACAGGAGATTCGCCAATTTAAGCAGATATCAGCTTCCTCACCGTTGTTTCAAAGTCCTCTGGCTCTCTTCCTAGAACTTGTCCCAGCAACGGATCGATAACTGCAGTCTCACCCCGACGGATAGCATCCCAGGCGGTTGTCCATTCTTTGGAGAGATTGACGCCCTTATAAGTATGGCGGTTGCCGACCTGAGGCAGAGCAGCATACTCCTCAACCGAGATTTGACGGATGCGAAGAGGCTTTCCAATGACACGACCAAGAATTTCTACCGTCTCAGCAAGCGTGATGGCTCGCGATCCGGAAAAGAAGATGGTCTTATTCAAGTATGGGAACGCTTCTGGGTCCTTCGCGTACTGAAAAATCAGTTTAGCTGTGGCTTCCCCGAGCTCATCCCTCTTTACCCAGGCTACTCCAGGTCCGGAACCGTCGTGCGGGATTGTAATCTCATCAGCTGGGTTCTTGGGATCAAACCAGGCAGTGTAGATAGGGAAGGATTCCGAATAGAGACCCTCGCGAATGGCGGTATACGTGAATTTGTTCATGTTTGCCTTGGCAATTTCTTCCAGATAGGCCTCAGTCTCCATATGTGCCTTCATGACGTATGCGACAGTCTCCTTGGAAAGACCCCTGCCGAAACCCAGAGATGAGTAGAAGATGTGCTCGACGCCACTTCGGCGGGCGGCATCTATAGCGAGTTTATGTACCTGAATTCCTCATATCGTGTCAATAAACCGTGTCAAAGTAATCACAATTGTTTGTCTCTCAAGTTGCAGCCCACCTTTGCACGGTATTCATATTCGACTGAGGGGTATGAAACCAACATGAGCGATCCCACACCCTCGAACACAAGCTCAAGAGAAGATGGGTCGTCATAATCAGCCCTACGGACCGTAGCGCCTGCAGCACTAGTCTCGACCAGATTATCTGGATGGCGAAGAACGAAGACGAGCCTGGACGCGGGAACTAGTTTGAGAATATGCTTGACAATGCTACCGCCGAGGTGGCCGGCAGCGGGGAAGACGCCGATCTTTTTCGTAGCCATAGCGCACGCTGATCTCCTCGCTTCCTTCTATTCTCGAAAATTTGGTATACGCGTAAGTGGCCTTACTAGCTTGAGTAAATAAGCTTCCTTTGAAACCGTTATATGGTGGGCTAGTGGACGACTGGTTCCCCCTCAGTAATCTTAGCAGTGTAGAGGAGTAATATTCCGTCAGACAGAACCAATAGATAGGATCGATCTGATCAACTTTAAGATTCCAGGGGTTTCCTTGGAAATAGGTAGCAGGCAGCGATCATATCACCTTCATATTTAAAGGGGAAACCAAAAGTACGTTCTTACATCATGCGCAACCCCGCTTAGTAATCGGGTTCAATTGTTGTCTAAAGCACATGATTTCAAGACGCCTCTCTTGATGACACATCTGGCTCTTTAGGTATGATATTCATCAAGCTGTATTTTTTTTTTTTTTGACCTGAGATAATCCAAACTTCTTCTCAGACGCATTTACAATGAAATAATGGAAACAGTGAGCCCAAAACAGAACGTGCAAGCCAGTCACAGTCGGAGGAGAGCTGTTAAAGCTTGTGACTCCTGTTCCAGGAGAAAGGTAATATTAAAATGTCGCTCATGCTTTCCGTTATTTCTTCCCCTCTCCCCAAATTTGAAATTAACACGAGCCTACGTCTAGATTAAATGTGACGCTGCATATCCTAAGTGTGATTCCTGTAAACATTATGGCACCATATGCACTTTTACCAGAACGCCACGAAGGGGTAAAGGGTTACCGGGCGAGAATGAGGTTTGTTAACCAGCTCAGTCAACAAACAAATGACATTGTCCACTTACTACATCTTAGAGACGGGCAGCTCGGTTGGAAGAGCGAATTGCTCTAATAGAAAACATATTAGCTAACCGACTTGTGGCTAATAACTTAGGTGAGTGACTATTGGACCTTCTGCTCTAGCTGATTTGCCAATATGTAAGTAGGGGACAATACAAGCAGTGACCAGATGATACTTGATGAAGACACATGCCATAGCTGCCAGGTTTTCTTTTCACTTGTCAGAAGGCTGCGTTCAACGGATTCTAAACCAAATTCACCCTTGCAATGCGACACAGCTCCCTCGATGTTAACAGAAGCTCAGAAATTGGTGCGGTCACTTGTTGGTCACTCGGTGAATCTTCAAGATCTTTCTATGCCAAGTCTTCCTTGGCAACGATATGGGAGGGAGAAATCTTATCCGGAACCAGAGGCGCAGAATCCCTTAAAGTTACCAGACGTCAATATTTTGAATGAGTACGTATTATCGTACGGCACTTCACCTACGCGTCTGTCATTTCCAATAATCGACCTAGTCCTTTTCGAGAGCACGATCAGTCTCGCTTATGAAATTTCCTCAACTCATTCTCCAGGAGGTTCGAGTGCTAGAGCATGTATTTATGCATTTTTATCTTTACCCGGGGTTTGGGATCTCCATGCCACGCATCCGCTGTCCATTGACAGCAGAGAGCTAGTTTCGGCAGCTGAACGGTATATACCTCAAATTATACAGGAAGAAACTATGGACGGGCTCCAAGCCATTTTAATGTTGGTACGTATATGCCATTAAGACTATCTTTACTATTATAGCTTTTGTGTGTTTTTTTCCTTGCATTGCTCTTGTGATTATCTTATGTATTTCTGCTATGACCCTTTTTAAGGATGTGACTTTTCAAATATTAGCGAAACAATGTTAACTTAGATCTCCACTATTTAGATGATCTTCCATGGTTCAGTCGGAAATTTTCATTTTGCGCTATATCTGGACTCGCTTGTTGCTCGATTAATTTTTAGACTTGGTGCCAACGTGAAAACTCCTCACCCTGCTGATGGAGCAACACCTTATCTTACTGATGATACCCTCAGAACTGGCTGTCATCTCCGGAATCTATTCTGGGTTGCTTATGTCCTAGATAAGGAGCTGTGTATTCGCATGGGTGAACCGGTTGCTATTCATGATGAAGACTGTGATCTCTCTCTGCCGCCAAGATACGAAGAACAGCTCAACACACTACTATTATCTGACAAGGTTGATCAGATGGAATTTGAGGGCTACCTATACCCGACGGATCTTCGATTAATAAAGATCAAGTCTCGGGCTTATGGTGTATTTTACGGACCAGGAGCACTTTGCAAGTCCGACATAGACGTTCTAAGGAGTATTCGCGAACTCGACAACACTCTTGAAGAATGGAGATTGTCGATACCGCCGAGATATCGACCTAGCCTTTCTCCTTCCCAGGTGGCATCGACTCATAACCCTGTTCTAGACACGCATTCTGTGATCGTGCGGATGGACTACCATCATTGTATGGCAATTATTCACCAAGCTAGCGGTCGATGTAAGGCATGGGCAAGTGACCAAAGTAATGGTGTAAATGGAGTCAGTTCGAGTTTTGCGCTCTCGGTGGAAACAAGCAGATCATCCCTTCTCTGTTTGCAAAGTGTGCTGCATGTGCTACCTAATGGCACCTTCTGGTATGTCTTTCTGATGAACCCCCTGACTTTTTTCCCCTGATGACTTTTGTTCTGTTTGGTTCTGGTTCGATGCATATGCTTACTTTCATAGGCTATTCGTTTTTTATCCGATGGCAGCTTTCTTGACGATCTTCTGCAACATACTCCTTAACCCTCTGAACCGTCACGCTTCCCAGGACCTTGAACTTCTCAGCCAGGCAACAGATTTGATCAAAGGACTTCCTTCTATCCATTTGGCTCTTCCCAATGCTATACATATAGCACGTATCGAAGGCCTTATAATTGAACTCAGTGGGCTAGCCAAACTTGTGGTAACTGAAGCACAAAGAGCTAGTCCCACATCGTCCCCATGGAGCATGTTTGACGAATAGATTATAGAATACAATGGTTTTATGACTCTGTTGAGTTTAGTCATAGTGGAACTTGCCCGTTTTATTATCTGTACCCGGTAGAATTTATTACCTTGCTTCTAACAGAAACACGACTTTCGTTTTTACTAAGAGATCGATGAATCAACCGGGGTTAATACAATAACTTTAATCTTATATTTTGCAGAAAAGAGGACAAATTCTAGTTCTAATTCACTATAAGAAATCAATTTTCATGCTGTAAATACTGAATTATTGACTCCTGACAAGGTGGTTTTGAGACAATAGAGGTGATATGGATAATAGAGGCAAAAGAGTAGTGAATATAATAGTTGTAAGTATTATGATTTAATAGTCTAACAATCCTCTACGTTCCATCATCGTGCGCTGTAAATGTAAATTCCTTTTAGTCACCAAGGATCTGTACTGAAGCGCGAAGTTTTCGATATTTTAATTGAGGACACCTAAATGCCAAGCAGTGAACCACTGGCACAGTGGGAAGAACAGCCGGCCCTTCACGGAGAAGGAGATTTGGCATTTAGAGAACCCCTCAAAATTGTATGAGGTATGTAAAGCATCCAGTTAGATCTAGATCTTCACAGCCTTACACTAGCGTAGCAAAGATAAGCTTGGTTAGTTTATTAGTTATGCAACTTCCGGGGTCCGTAAGGTACCCGATCCCGGTAGCAAGATTAGATATTGCGGACCCATTATTCCACCTGATTATCCTTACAGTTGTGTCCAGACTTATCGAAATACCCTCACCGGCCTGGGGATTCTCATGCCGAAAAAGCAGAGAACGGTCCGTCCAATGTCCGCTCCGTTTCCGGTTTCATTCTTTTACCGGGAATCGGGAATCAATCGCCCGGATGCCTGTAAATGCGATGACTAAGCGCGGTAAATCTTTTTTTGGGTTTTGTCGCCCACGCCACCGTCAACCTCATTGGATAGACATTTGAGCCATATACATCTTAAGCTTCATTCTTACATTTTGGTCGCATGAATGCTAGTTTCTTGACCACGTAACTGGAATGATGATCACCGTAACCCCTATAAGTCCACAAGTAGGCGTAGCATATGGCACTAAATACTTTATGATATAAATAATTATTTAAATCCCGGTCCAAACTGACCTGTTCTCACCCAGTGGGCTCCGAACGCAGACGCCTGCGGATTCGACGCAATGGACGACTCGGCGCACAGATTTATCAGTGAAGCTGATAGAGATACACTGGTTCGCATTGCGAGTCAACACTCACGACAAAGGGATAGTTTATCCCCTCGAGATGAGGACCCCGACAGTGCTGATACTCTGGTTGCTAACCAAGAGGATGACCCAGCCACCAATCCTCTAAGCAAGGAGTTTGATATGCAGAAATGGCTACGGAAAGTCATCTGGGATCTTGACCAGCAAGGTATCAAGGGAAAGCGATCTGGTGTCATGTTCAAGAATCTCCAGGTGTCTGGTAAGGGATCTGCATTACAATACCAGGAGACGGTGGTATCCAGTTTTACCTCAGTCTTCCGCCTGGGTCAGTATCTCCGAGGGAATCAAAAGCGCCCAAGACAGATTCTCAAAAACTTCAATGGCATTCTTGAAAGTGGTGAGCTGCTAGTCGTATTAGGCCGCCCGGGCTCAGGTTGCAGCACGTTCCTCAAGTCATTGTGCGGAGAATTGCATGGATTGATTCTGGACCCAGAATCAGTAATCAATTACAATGGTAACAATTCAAACGCTTTTAACTACCCATCTGTCTCGCTATTCCTACTGAAGTTCCATCGCAGGAATCCCACAGCAACGCATGGTTAGTGAGTTTAAAGGCGAAGTGGTGTATAACCAGGAGGTTAGGGCTCCTTCCTTCCCATCAAAAATCTTGTCCATGCATCCACACACAAGTATGTTTATTGACCAAATATTTTTATTGTATAGGTCGACAAGCACTTTCCACACTTGACGGTGGGACAAACTCTTGAATTTGCTGCTGCCGCTCGTACACCAGCTCGTCGCCTTCACGGGATATCACGGGGCCAGTTCGCCAAACATGTCACGCAGGTTATCATGGCAACTTTTGGGCTGAGCCACACATACAATACCATGGTTGGCAATGATTTCATTCGTGGGGTATCTGGCGGCGAACGTAAACGAGTCAGCATCTGTGAGATGGCCCTCACCGCTGCCCCATTAGGAGCGTGGGACAATTCTACACGAGGACTGGATTCGGCCACTGCCTTGAAATTTGTTGAATGTTTGCGACTGCTTGCGGACCTCGCAGGTTCAGCGCATGCTGTGGCCATTTACCAGGCAAGCCAGGCTATCTATGATATCTTCGATAAGGCTGTGGTTCTCTACGAGGGGCGACAGATCTACTTTGGTCCTGCAGCGGCTGCTAAAGACTTTTTCATTAGGCAAGGATGGCACTGCCCTCAACGCCAGACAACGGCAGACTTCTTGACTTCAGTTACCAATCCCCGGGAACGAAAGGCCCGTGAGGGGATGGAGAACCTAGTACCGCGGACCCCGGACGAGTTTGAGACATATTGGCTTAACTCTCCAGAGTTCCAAGCCCTGAACACCGAAATTGCGAAGTATAAAGAGACATTTCCCCATGCTGGGGAAATGGTAACAGAATTCCAGCAACTGAAACGCGATGCCCAAGCTCGGAATACACGGTCACGGTCCCCATATATGCTAAGTATGCTAATGCAGATCAAGCTCAACACTGTCAGAGCATATCAGCGTCAGTGGAATGACATATATTCGACCATAGCAAATGCTTTCGTGCAGGTCGTGATGGCCCTTATCAGTGGGTCCGTCTTTTATGGTACTCCAGGTGCTACCCAGGGCTTCATGGCAAAAGGTGCAACTCTATTCTTTGCTGTGCTACTTAATGCATTATCAGCAATAACAGAAATCAATGCGCTCTATGCCCAACGACCTATTGTGGAAAAACACGCATCCTATGCATTCTACCACCCTTCCGCGGAGGCAATCGCCGGTGTGATTAGCGACATCCCTGTGAAGTTCGTCATTTCAGTCGCCTTTAATATAATTCTCTACTTTATGAGCAACCTGCGACGCGAACCCTCCCAATTCTTCATTTACTTCCTCATCACATTGATCACTACGTTTGTTATGAGCGCCGTGTTCCGGACCATGGCTGCTATTACCAAGACCGTCGCTCAGGCAATGAGTCTAGCCGGTGTCTTAGTCCTAGCCCTGATGGTTTACACTGGGTTTGTGTTGCCTGTACCATACATGCATCCGTGGTTTGAATGGATACACTACCTCAGTGAGTTGTCATACTGCTCCCTCCGCTGAAAATCTCTTCCCCTTATGCTTGTGTTGTATTAATAAATGTTCTGACTTGATATTACATCAGATCCTATCTACTATGCGTTTGAAATCCTTATTGCCAATGAGTTCCACGGACGAGAGTTCCCCTGCTCTCAATTCATTCCATCCTACAATTCACTCAGCGGCAACTCATTTGTTTGTTCAGCTACTGGAGCGGTTGCAGGTAGACGGACCGTCAGTGGAGATAATTATATTTTACTCAGCTACAGTTATAAGTACTCCCACGTCTGGAGGAATTTTGGCATTCTGATTGCTTTCCTGGTCGGATTCATGACAATCTACTTCGTCGCAACAGAATTGAATTCCTCAACCACCAGTACTGCCGAGGCACTCGTCTTTCGCCGCGGTCATGAACCGGAATATATGCGCAGAATTGGAACCGCAGATGAAGAGGCCATCAAACCTACGGAGAAATCACTAGCCTACACCCAAGAGACCGACGACGAGGAGGACACTGTTGTCCCTCCTCAGAAACATATCTTCACCTGGCGAGACGTTACATATGATATTGAGATCAAGGGCCAGCCGCGACGCCTTTTGGACTCTGTATCTGGGTGGGTAAAACCAGGTACACTGACGGCGTTAATGGGGGTTAGTGGCGCAGGGAAAACAACACTGCTTGATGTGTTGGCACATCGAACTTCTATTGGTGTAGTCACAGGTGACATGTTTGTTGATGGCCGGCCATTGGACCTTAGCTTCCAGAGAAAGACTGGATATGTTCAGCAACAAGGTAAGTTGACAATGAAATGACAAGTATGGAACTCCAACTAATGACAACTCTCCCTTTTTTTCAACTATAGACCTTCACCTTGAAACAGCAACAGTACGTGAAAGCCTTCGGTTTAGTGCCATGCTACGGCAGCCCGAGAGCGTGTCAATTGAACAGAAGTACCAATATGTAGAAGAAGTCATTAAGATGCTGAAGATGGAAGAGTTCGCAGAGGCCATAGTTGGCGTCCCAGGCCAGGGATTGAACGTGGAACAGCGCAAACTTCTGACTATTGGCGTCGAGCTGGCAGCCAAACCCAAGCTGCTTCTCTTTTTGGATGAGCCCACCAGGTAAGATTCGGACCAAGCCCTCAGTTTATGCCTTCTCCTTGGTAAATCTTCTAATGTGTTATTCCTAAAGTGGTCTTGACTCCCAGAGCTCCTGGGCAATCTGTTCATTCCTGCGCAGATTGGCCAACGCTGGTCAAGCAGTTCTCTGCACCATCCACCAGCCAAGCGCCATTCTTTTCCAAGAGTTTGATCAACTGCTTTTTCTCGCACGTGGTGGCAAGACAGTGTATTTCGGTCCCATTGGAAAGAATTCTCAAACGGTCATAGAGTATTTCAGTTCCCACGGAGGGAGAGAATGCGGTGAATCGGAAAACCCTGCCGAGTATATGCTGGAGACGGTCAATGCCGGGTCTAATAACGAGGGACAGGATTGGCATGAGGTGTGGAAACAAAGTCAAGAGCGTGCATCTATTGAAGAGGAGATTGATCGCATCCATGAAGAACGGCGAGACCAAAAACAGAATGATGATGAAGACGAGGATCCAGTAGAGGCCAGTGCGGAGTTCGCTATGCCACTCTGGTTCCAGCTGTATGTGGTTACTTACCGTGTCTTTCAGCAGTATTGGCGCATGCCCACCTATATCTATTCCAAATTCGGGCTCGCGCTCATGGCGGGTCTCTTCATTGGCTTCTCTTTCTTCAATTCAAATTCATCGCTTCAGGGCCTGCAAAACGTCATCTTCTCAGTCTTTATGATCTGTGCTCTCTTTTCATCCTTGGCTCAGCAGGTTCGTTCATATCCGACCAATAATTAAATCTTCTAATTAGAACTGACATCCTTCGCAGGTTATGCCTCTCTTCGTCACTCAGCGGTCATTGTATGAAGTGCGTGAACGACCAAGCAAGGCCTATTCATGGAAAGCATTCCTAATTGCTAATATTGTTGTGGAAATTCCCTATCAAATTTTCATGGGAGTAATCGTCTTCGGCTCCTACTATTATGCCGTCAATGGGATCCAGAGCTCAGAGCGCCAGGGTCTAATTCTTCTACTGTGCATGCAATTTTTTATCTACGCCAGTACTTTCGCCCATATGGTGATCTCAGCTCTGCCCGATGCGGAGACGGCAAGTGCGATTGTGACGCTTTTATTTTCTATGTCTCTTACATTCAACGGTGTCATGCAGTCTCCAACAGCCCTTCCTGGGTTTTGGATCTTCATGTATCGTGTCTCACCTTTCACTTATTGGGTGGGCTCCCTGGCTGCTACCCAGCTGCATGGGCGACCTATTCAGTGCTCGTCAGCTGAGTTATCGGTTTTCGACCCTCCTCTTGGACAAACCTGCGGGCAATACCTTTCGTCCTACTTGAGCAAGGCACCAGGCCACTTACAGAACCCTTCAGCTACTTCCAACTGCCACTATTGTTCCATGAGTGTCGCAGACCAATATCTGGAAGGCACAAACATATACTGGAGCGAGCGTTGGCGCAACTTCGGACTTGTATGGGTGTATGTCATTTTCAATATTTTCATGACTACCGTGCTTTACTATTTCTTCCGAGTCAGGAAGAACCGGAAGTCTGGGAGTTCTAGGAAAGGATTGGGATTTTTGGGACCGAAATCCACCAAGAAGAGCCAACCGAAATCTACTGAAAAGGACAAGGCATCTGAATGAGAGTCAGTGAGACATAATTGAGACGTGTGCTTCATTAGGAGCGGCTATCTTTGTGTTGTGTTTTTGAATCACTGTTTCTGAGTCGACTATATCTGTTTGGTCCCTTTAGTTCATTTATCTTGTTTGCTCTTTTGCTTTCCATATTGTCTGTCGTTCTATTCATTTCATCTGTCGTCATATTTCATTTATACTGACTGTCCATGTACACTTCTCTCCTTGATATACTATTTCATTTGTTGCTATAGATAAGGCCTTATAGATAGTTACTAAATAGGCGATACAGCTCACTATAGTATTAACAATTAATGGACCTCTATAGAATATTATAATAATACAATTTAATTTTGAGGATGAAGAATGGTAGCGGCACTCCTCCAATATTGATAGTTCGTGATTCGAATTTCACTCTTTACCTATCCATTAAGAGCATTAAAGCCAATAGGCAATTTCTATTCATTGTGTATCGGCGTGGTAGACATGTTCACCTTTCTCGATCTGTCTTGGCAGTCCTCGTGTGGGCCGATTTTTAATGTGGAAAGCCCCGCCTACGCATCTTGTCCCGCAACCTTATCAGTCAATCGCCAACGCTATCATATGCCATTGGATTTCTCTTGTTCTTGCATCAATGATCATTCCAGATCTTAAATACGTGAAAACTATCCTCCAAATATCCTCTTCTCTTCGTTCTTCATAGCCATGAAGGATAAGATACATAGCAGCTAACAGGCTTGTCTATGACGGACGGGCGGAGTTTGCAGGGTTGCTGGACCTGTCGTCTACGCCGGAAAAAGTGCGATGAGACAGCTCCTATATGCTTATCCTGCGAGTCACGCAATATCCACTGTCATGGATATGGTCCTAGACCAGAATGGATGGACGGTGGTGAGCGCGAACGCGCAGAACGCTCGCGTATTAAGCAAGGAGTGAAAAGGAATCGTCGTCAGAAAAGGTTACGTGCACAGCAATTGCGATCTGCGACGAGCCAAACTGCATCTCAGTCAGCGGTAGTCGAAGAGTCAAGTACGGTTGGAGATAGGAACAGAGATGCTCTTCAAGTTACTGAGAACGGACCTGATACAGGGGAGGACTCGACGACAACAATCTCGCATCATTTGGGTAGCTCTCTAAGCATATCTGCGCATGATGCAGATGCTCCTTTCTACAATGAAGATGACAATCTGCAAGCCACAGTCATCACACCAAGTTGTCAGGGTGGACAACTTTCACCAGGATCCCCAGCACATTACCGCTCACCGAACTCTGCAACACCTTTTCCACCACTGCGAATCCTGCACCACCGTGAAGCTGAGTTGTTGATGCACTATTTGGATCACGTATTTCACCTACAATTTCGGTTTCATTCGCCATCCGTTCGTACAGGCGGCAGAGGATGGCTACTATGGTTGCTCATCCGGACAGGACCCCTGTATCATGCTGCACTGAGTCTGAGCGCATTGCATCAACATGTCATCCTCCATAGAAAGGAGAACGCAGATCCCTCGGAAACAAGTGACCACTTCAGTACGACATTTCATGAACTTAATGAATATCATGGCCGGACGCTACAAGAATTACAAGTCTGTCTGCAAACCAGTCAGACAGACACTGGCCATCCTGATGTGGGGAGACAGATCGAGATCCTTGCCTGTGGTGTCCAATTGATCAGCTTCCAGGTTAGTACTCCTCTCTCACTTAGCATAGACAGCCGCTGATGACCGTAGCTGTTTCAAGGAGGTGTAAGTGACTGGCAGATGCATGTAAATGCTGTAGCGGCACTGATTTCCTCACTTGAAGACCATCGGCAGTCACAACTAGAAGATTCGCCAGTTGGGAGTGGTTGTGATACGTCTGGGGACCCGGTTTTTGCTCCATCATCGGAGGAAGCGGCGCTCGATTTCTTAAATGCTGTTGTAATATGGTTTGATATCGCTGCTTGTGCGTCAACAGGCACAGCGCCTCGGCTTCTGCGCCACCACACCTCGCTTCTCGGATCGGGGCGCGCTGATCTTGCCAATGTCATGGGTTGCCGTTCCTGGACAATGGAAATAATTGGGCAAATAGCCGCCTTGGATGCCTGGAAGGCAGAGTGTGTCACTGATGGCACAGGAGTGAGCATCTGGGAGTTGGTTGAGAAAGGCAAAAGTATTCAAACGCGTTTAGAGTCAGGAATTGCCGCACTAGAGGCGGAAGCTGCAATGGGAGACCAGCAAAACTCTACATCCGCTATTCAGTGTGCTATTACTTACTCCTTTGCATGCGGGGCCCAAGTATACCTGCATGTGACGGTATCGGGTGCGCATCCTTCTCTTCCAGAGATAAAGCGTTCTGTATCTCAGACCTTATCCGCTCTGTATACTTTGGTCCGGGTAAGTAATGATCGCGAGTCTATCAGAGGGGTTGTCTGGCCATTATGTGTGGCCGGATGCATGGTAGACCTCGAGACAAATCTACATGAAGAATACCGAAATTTGATACTTGATATGGGAGACGATGCTCGCGAGTTTGGAAATACTTCGACAGTGCTTGCGGTCATGGAGAAATGCTGGGAGATGCGCCAGATGCACCCCAAAGGCGATGCACACGGTCCTTGGGACTGGAGACGTGCAATGGAATGTTTGGGCGTGAGAGCCTTTCTGATATAGATGTTATATTTGATCTCAGAAATGATCTATATGCAAATATATTTACTCAAAAAAGCATTTATCAGACTTTTTTTTTTGTGGCGATCTAAGCAGCCAGTAGAGGTTGTGCACCCAGAATTAGACCTACAACTGCCATGGAATTAATTGGCACCTTTTTTTTTATTTTCAGTTATTTTTAATAGCCACATATCCAAGGTTTTGTCCCAGGCTAGCAAAGTCCGACCCAGAAACGAAGATGACAAGCCACATGGCATTGAAGAGTACAAGTAACGGTGTCCAGGCGAGCGCAACTGTGAAGAGTAAGCGGTGAGGGTGAACGGAAGAGGTGATAGTGTCCCGTGACATTATCATATAGTAGGGAAAGTCGACACGAGATCCGGCTCGCCTTTCCCTGAATCAGATCTGATAAGATTGGCTCTTCCCGGCCGATTTCCCCTTTCGATAGCGCGTCGCTCCACTGGATGAGTTGTTGATAACAGATTCACCTTTAACCCCGGTTCACCTTGAGCCGAGGATGAAGAGAAACGGCCCACGTTTCTAGTAGTCGTCAGCGAATAGAGTGCTCAGATCAATGGTCGCTACCTAGATAGAGCTTGGTGCCCTGGGATTTTCTGGCGCACTGACAAGGATATATCTGCCATATGGGACCGTGACTGTTTCATTTTAACCCTGCGGAGTACCCCGCGCCCTCTTGAGAATCTCTCTCCTATCTCTCACCAATCCATTCACTGCTGTAATCTTACAGGTTGACACCTCCCATCATTCATCGATAAGAAAGCCACTAAGTCTATTCTGTACCGATCAGCCTTGTCAAATCCAATCGTGTTTGGAACCGTCTGCACCTTAGTCTCCACGATGCCGGAAGACTGGCGCGCCATTGCTGCGCGTCGTAAGAAAGAGATCTACGACAGAATCCCCACTGAATATCTAGTGGATAAGGCCCTCTTATCACAGCAGAGAGTCGTCGACCTACCCTACCAATGTGGCCTGCTCACCCCTCGAGAGCTCTGTATCACCGAACATACTGCGGTTGAGTTGCTACAGCGGATACACGATGGGACATATTCATCTGTCGAGGTCATGACCGCATTTTGCAAGAGGGCTGCGATAGCGCATCAAGCCGTAAGTTCTACGCAGGATTTAAGCAAATATAGGAGTGAATTTAGCTGAATGTCTGAGATTCCTAGACCAATTGCCTCGCGTATGTCATGTTCCAAGAGGCGCTGGAGACTGCAGCTGCTCTCGATGAGTACATGCGTATCGAGGGAAAGCCCAAGGGACCACTACATGGTCTGCCTATTTCAGTTAAGGAACACATCTACGTTGTTGGCACGCCAGCAACATCGGGACTGACGGCGTGGGCCGATCAAATCAGTCCGAAGGATGCCTTACTCGTGAAGGTCCTGCGAGAGGCGGGCGCAGTGTTTCATGTTAAGACGACCAATCCACAAGCACTAATGGTAGGTGTCAACACGGCCAAAACAGGCACACAAGTTTGCAGAAGGTGGAACTAATAATTGGCTATACAGGCAATCGAGACCGACAGCAATCTCTACGGTCGAACAGTAAATCCGTATAATACGAACCTGGCCTCAGGCGGAAGTACCGGTGGGGAAGGAGCTTTGATAGCGATGCGCGGAAGTATCCTGGGAATTGGGACTGATATTGGTATAGTTAATTATAGCCACATCAGATGGAATTTCTGTCTTTTTGCTAACCGAACTCCAGGAGGATCGATACGGGTGCCTTCTAGCTTCTGTGGAATCTACGGCCTCAAACCCAGCGTAGCTAGGATGCCACATGGCGGTCTCACTGGCCTCCATGCTGGAATGGAGAATATTATCGGTGTCTGCGGTCCACTTGCAACGTGCGTTGAAGATTTAAGGCTATTTTGTCAGGTCGTGCTAGATAGTGAGCCCTGGCACTACGAACCTTCCCTCATCGAGATGCCATGGAAAGCACATATTGATACTCCTAAGAAGTTGGTCATTGGAGTGATGTGGAATGATGGAATCGTTCAGCCGCATCCTCCAATCACTCGTGCATTGCAAGAAGCGGCTGCTGCTTTGAAAAAAGCCGGACATACTATAATTGACTGGAAGCCTTATCTTCATGCCGATCTGATCAATAATATCAACGAGGCTTACTTTCTCGATGGTGGAAAGGAGTATCGCGAGACGCTGAAACTTGCAGGAGAGCCTGCCGTTCCTCTGGTCGATTGGGTACTGAAAAATGTCGCTAGGAAGGAGTACGCCCTCGAAGAATCATGGCAGGTAGGCCGTCCTCACTTCCGATGCGGGATGGATGAATGTCGGAGCTGACCGGAATAGGTAAATATTGAGCGGGATCGCCTCAGAACTCTCTACGCCGAACAGTTCCGCCAGACTAAAGTTGATGCAATTATCTGCCCTGTGGGTCCATCTGTTGCATCTGCGCATAATGAGAGCCGATATTGGGGTTATTGTTCCGTTTTCAACGCTTTGGATTTTAGTACTGGCGTGCTACCTGCCAGCACGGTCAAGGATACAGATACATGGGAAAGATATCCACGTGCTAGCAGCAAGCCTTTGAGCGACTTCGATGCGTGGTACGAGAGACTTTACGGCAAAGGTACAGAGGGACCAGCTAAATATCGTGATGCGCCCATATCGCTGCAGATTGTGAGCAGGCGATTTCAGGAAGAAAAACTTCTTGCAGTCATGGAGCGTGTAGACGAGGTTCTTAGAGATGGGATTAAATCCTCTGCTCAGCAGGATTCTTCTGAAGAACTGCAGCAGCTTTCGCCGCAGATCGGCATACAGACTGCTCTGCCGCATAGAAACGAGGGGCCGAGCCCGAAGAGCATGCTCTGAACATACCTGGCGTGTACAATATTCTGTTATCATTTCATACTCCACCCATTAGATCACATTAGGTGCCATATTAGGCGGGCTAGAATACAAGCTGATAATAAGATGTCCACTGTTTTGCCGTTTATATTATAGTTTAAATATATCGAGGACCACCGCTACGGACTGAGAATTCTGAGACCCAATGAATCCGTAGTTATATCTCATGGGCAGCCGCGTATTGACATGAGCAGGGAAACTGAATGACCTTCCGTACATGATAATAGACCAAGCTCAATTCCAAAGTCTATCACAAGGGAAATCCAGATAAGTAATCAGATTTGACATATTCCAATAGTATGTGCAATATTCTCGATTCAAATTCAATGCGCATTCTTTTCCTTCTCAGCCAGATGTTGATAATATTGAATTACTCGAGGTGTCAACTCTTCCCCCCTTACGCATTCCTTCCCGGCATTGCTGATCGTCGCTACTTCCTCCTTCGTCAGTTTGAAGTCGAAAACTTGAAAATACTCCTTCATTCGCTCCTCGTGACGGGTTGTAGTCACCACTACAATGTCCTGATCAATGCACCACCTCAGACAAATCAACTCCGGGTTGACATTATATTTCTTCGCGAGGACTTGAATCTTTTCGTCTAATGGACCCGGAATGTTCCTGGTTAATGGCGTTAGTGCACCATACGCCGAGACGGCAACATTGTCTTCCCGCAGGGCTAAGAGATAGTTTCTGCCCTCACGCCATGCGAAGTATGGGTGGAACTCGATTTGGTTTATGCTCGGTGGAATCCGAGCAGTCGCCAGAGTAGCTTTTAGATGCCGAGGTTCGTAGTTGGAGACACCGATCGAACGTGCCTTTCCATTAGCCTTGATGGCCTCCATGCCCGCCCATGCCTTTTGGAGATCGGTGTCAGAATTAGTCCAGTAGGGTGCATGGATGAGATGCCTGCATTTATGCATTGTAAATCCTTGTGCGTCAGGGATTAGAAAAGGTATTTGTCAGCTATGAACGTACAGATCAACATAGTCCACGCCTAACAACTGCAGACCCTTCTCAAGTTGCTCTGCGATGTTCGCGAAATTCTCAGCGACCTTTGTTGTTATATACAACTCTTCTCTTTTCTTGATAACACCTTCTGCAAAACTTTCTCGAATAGCGACACCAACTTCTGCTGTATTGTTATATATATCAGCGGTATCGAGGTGACGGTACCCCGCACGTATCGCCTTCTTTATGATGTCAATCGTAGCACGGTCCAATTCCTCTGATGAACCATGTTTCATTTTCAAAATCGCAGTGCCTGCACCATAAGCGATCTGTGCGGGAGTAAATTGATTGATTAGACTCCATGGTAACACAGAGTATGGATGGTGCGTATGTAACATCGACACCTACAAATGGGATAGAGCTGTCATCATTTAACTTCAAACTTGGAACCATTCTTGATTCCCTCTGGGCCAGACAATGATACGGATATTCGGAATAGGCTGATCGAGTATATGAGACACAGATAAATGAAAACCAGGCAACATAACAAAATATCCTAGGATAATATACTGGGAAAATATGAACTGGCCCCTGATATGAACATCTCCTGATTCGCAACTTACGTCAGTGGTTAGGAAGCATGAAGATGGCAATTTCCCTGTAACGGCGATGGAAAAGCCGGTACCGGCTATCCTCCCGCCTGTTGTTTTGTTCCATTCAACATCTACAGTAGAAACAGCATGAACTAGTCTCAAGACGTATCAATATTCCTTGTAGTTGAGGAAATTCGCTGGCACTGAAGCCAGGAAGATTGTAATCATATATAGTAATGATGAGGTCATCTGGTAAAATACAATCGTAACACATAAAATCCACCATGGCCTGGCTCATAGGCTTCTTCATTCTTGCCGCTGGAGTTTCTGCCACGACTTTAATTCCACTTCTGATGGCCGCGCCACTCCTTCAGCATAACTTCTCTCCTCCTCATTCCTTGTAATCCTCCAATCTTCCAAATGCTCTTGCACTTCACGTTGCTGCAGCCTGCTGCTGCAGACTGGACTTCCCAGGACTTCATATAAAGGGACGACACCGGTCCAGATATCCTCCCGCGCGCCCATCTCCCTCTGTTCAAAACTCCCGATATTTGATGCGCGCACCTTGGCAGATGCACTACGAATCTTCACCCGCATTACCTGCACGCTCTTCATGGCCGATGGAGCTACAGGGTTTGTATTTGACCAACGTCGTCGAATCATGTGATTAGTGAGCAGGTGCATA
Organism: Paecilomyces dactylethromorphus; assembly: GCA_029606265.1. Lineage (NCBI taxonomy): Eukaryota > Fungi > Ascomycota > Eurotiomycetes > Eurotiales > Thermoascaceae > Paecilomyces > Paecilomyces dactylethromorphus. The sequence goes on from JAPVCE010000034.1 coordinate 3,038,495, forward strand.
GCGTAGCGACGCTCTTCGGGGCTAGACACAAGCTCTGCATCACCGTGAATGACAGCTGAGCGATAGTTTAACGAGTGACCGTTCGGTGTGAAAAATGTAACAACTCCATCAACTGAAGGTATCGAATCGGTTATCAGCTTCGGAAGACAGGGATCAAGAACAGAGAATCGTACCTTTTGTAGAAGTGACACAGACTCTCACAGAACCTTTCTCCTTAATAGCTTTACATAGCATAGATGCTGCATTGCCATGTAAATAGAGGTCCGCCGGTCCCTCGCCCATTGATTCTTGCTGACGTATATATTGTGCCTCATCACCATCATCTTCTGGAAGTGGATCATTCGGGTCATAGTGACCCAGAACTGCCGTCAGAGGCAGATTCATTGGCATCGGCTCGCCATCTTCATCCTTCACTATGAAAGAAACGTGCGAGACGAAGGTCGAGGAGAGGATCGAGTGCACGGTGCGGTAATCGTAATGGCCTATCGGGAGAATCAGTCGTTGGGCTCGATGAAGCCATATTGGTACCTCTTTACCTCTTTGCTTATAGACACGAACCGTATTCAGACTTGTTTTGGAATAACCCGAAGCATCGTTGGAGCCATTAAGACGGCCCTCTTCGATCTCGCCGGGCATCGTCACGGTTCACAATTTCCGGATTGTCCAAGGCCTCTACTGAAGCACGACTGGATTCTCAATGGAATGAAAGCATTATGAAGAAACTGGATTCGAATCTGAGCTCTGAAAAGTACTTATTGCCTATTCCCCAACTGTGGGTTCTGTCACGCTGGAAGTCATCGTCATATTGTGCTGGACGGCAGGATCGGCGGCGAAGAAGGGCGAGCCGAAATGAAGCTCCGCGGTTGGCAGCTCCAGCCGACCACGTGCCGCCCTTCTCTCTTTGGCGGATCTCATCTTAAAAGGTAGAACGAACCTCCCAATTCTTTAGTTTTTGATCGCTTCCTGTTCGTCACTTGACCGATCGCGGAAAATGCCTTTGTTCTAAATCCTGATCAACTTGATTTAGCCGGTCAGTGCCGTTCCTATTATTAGGCGTTACATTCAAGAACGCAACCAGCTATGTTACCATGGGTTGACTACATCATGACTTATGGACTGCGACGCCATTTTGTCAAGAGTTCTTCAGCAAACCGTGAGGATAGCCTCTAAGATGAGTCTGTGGCTTGTTGCGTGCCACCGATGACACGGAATTTCCACAGGTGTTGAGAGGGAAATATTTCCGCTTCCGGCAAATATAGAGAGGCTAGATCACCAACAGACAAAGGTTCGAGGATTAGAGTTTCGAGAACTACGGTAGAGTAAAAGAGGTATAAAATGGCCATGGCAGCTAAGGCTTTTGCAGTGAGCTTTCTGGTCGGTGTCTCAAAAACTGCACTCCGAACCATGGGCCACTCCCGGCATCATAAATCTTGGGGACGTAACATGCCTTCAGCCGCACGTGTGGCGCCCAAATCGGTCATGTTCGAGATCAGATCAGATTTACATCCATAGAAATTTCATCCTATCAGAGAATGTCTTTACTCATGGAACAGCCATTAAGTGGTGTCACAACCACTTCCATATGCTTATGTTGCGCTTAGGTCACATCCTAGAGCAGAGAAGGTGCTCAATGGACCCAGGCTATATACTGGTTCTTCCACCTCTGGATTTTGGTTCATCATATTCAGCTCTAGCTGCTCTTGCCCAAGTCGTGACTTCTCGGAATTTTTCTGCCGTCTGTGGCGCAGCAATTGTGTCGACTATATATTGTGCCTGAAAAGAAAAATTCTTTGATCTATCTTGAAATTGCAGAGGAATTGGTTTTCATTTTCAGCAATTTATTTTCTTTATTGTGTTGATATATTTCAAAATGTCGTTCTTTACGAAAGATCGCTCTCAGAGCACTCTGTCGTTATCCTCTCCGAAGGGTCCTCTTCCCATGCTGAATCTCCCTGATGTTGCCCGGAATAATTTTATTGCTATGGTTGGAGAGTTTGTGGGAACTTTTCTCTTCTTATTCTTTTCATTTGCTGGCACACAAATCTCGAATACTCCCAAGCCTGCTGAAGGCGCTGAACCTAATACATCTAATCTTCTATACGCATCTCTCAGCTTTGGATTCTCCTTGACAGTCAATGTCTGGGCATTCTACCGGGTCTCAGGAGGCCTTTTTAACCCTTCGGTATTTTTTGTCTTTCATTCTTTTGGTGGATCATCTGACAAAGGTTAGGTCACTCTCGCTCTTTGCTTAGTTGGAGGCCTACCTATCGTCCGGGGCGTATTGGTCTTTGCTGCGCAAATTATAGGTGGAATTGCGGCAGCCGGCGTGGTATCAGCGCTTTTCCCAGGTGATCTCAATGTTGGCACTAGGCTCGGTGGAGGTGCATCTATATCCCAGGGTTTGTTTATTGAGATGTTCTTGACAGCAGAGCTTGTCCTCGTTATCATCATGCTGGCTGCTGTCAAGCACAAGTCCACATTCCTGGCTCCTGTTGGCATTGGTCTCTCCTTCTTTGTCACTGAGTTAATCGGTATGTCTTCCATTGTTTAGATCTACTCGAGCTCGTTCTGACAGATCAGGTATCTATTATACTGGTGGCTCTCTCAACCCTGCGAGATCTCTCGGACCGGATGTGATCAACAGACAGTTTCCAGGCTATCACTGGATCTATTGGGTTGGCCCCCTCCTTGGTTCATTGCTAGCCTCCAGCTTTTATTTCTTCCTGAAGCAACTGCACTACCAGACCTGTAATCCTGGCCAGGATTTCAATGAACTCGAGGCACAGCTTCACGCAGCGAAGCAGAACGGCGCGAATGGCTCTCAGGAAACGAAGACGCCTACGAGGGGCTCGGATGCGACGATCAATCCCGAGAATGATTTGCCGCAGACTGCTGCACCATAGGACCCCTCTTCAGTCCAGACCAATGGTCTAAACGGGATACACACAAAGGTGTTGTAGATATCGACTATGTGGGTTTCAACCCATAGTATCAGAGCAAAAAGGTGGATAGTAATACATGGTTATAAAAGTGTGATGATATACGAGCGGGCAGGAAATTGACCACGGGTAGCTAGACAACGGATGTGGCGGACTCTCATGAGCAGCACTCGCTAGTCATCTTGGATTTGTGTCATGGATAATGATGGGTGGTTTGCATACATGAAAACGTAGCGGTTCCTTGAAAGGTGATATTATCTAATACTTTAGCCAAAGTTGAAGAAGCAAAAGAAATATTGATGCATAGTTGATACCATGTGATAAGAAACTTGCGAATGCCTTTATTACAGGAATGATGCTATATCTTTCCTTTCTCATAGTAGTTGAGATATGGCAATAGCCTCGGTATTTGACGATCTGCCTATCGCTTAGGAGACCAAGGAAAACTTTGGGATGAGGTCCAAGCGTGTCTATTGCGAATAAGCATAGTGCCAGCAGGGCAGGCAACAAGTCAATTTCACACATCCGCGGCTGTTTCGGAAGTAGCAGATCTTACCCGAAGTGTATTTTTAATAACAATCAACAAATATTGGAATCTAGCTATCAAATTCGTCATGACTATGGTTGGGAAGGGGCCAGATAAATTATGTGATGACGTATTAGTTCTAGTGTCGCGTGGCGCCCATGTTGCGAGATATTCTGCGGGATGAGACTCGATAACGGGTGAACCTCCCTAACACGAACAAGGCGCGACAAGGATGAAGAAGAGCTTCGACGCCACCTGCAGACGATAACGCAACATCAAGTACACAAATAGAGTAAAAGTTACGCGCTTTTAATTCTTATCGCGTCTTTGAAAGTCTTATCAGCACCCTTGACGAGGCCTCAACACGAGATCCAGATTGATTGGTGACGATGAAGGGAAATGAAGTTCCAGAAATGTCCTAAAAACATCGGCTGTGACTTGCATATGCAAGATCTAATGGTCCTCAAGAACAATCATGGAACATGACAGGTAAGTTGCCATGATTATCGTCCGTTTCGACGACCTGGTTCTAACAAGTTTGAAAGTATGGGCGATGCGTTGATAATGACCCACTGGAGCGTCCGGGATCATCATAAAGATAACCGTTTGTGGCACAGAGGAGGTCAATCCTGTTTGGCTGTGTCCCTCTAGCTTCGATCTAACGACTCTCTCCTAATCCCATATCTGCAATTCGCGGGGACCATCGAGCTCTAGCGTGTCGAAGCCTTATCTCTCTCATCCTCCCTATCAGTCAATCGCTGATATTCTAGTCGTATTCCAATCGATCCCAGTCGCCAATGCCCGGTAATGTCAGGTTGCCCATCGCAAGCAATGTAAGGCGTACAGATCTGGCCCGTGCCCATGCCACATTGCATGGGTACTTTATGGCCGATCGTTGATGAACATCTCTTCCTTTTTTCTTTCTGACACTTGAGCAACTGTGATATTGTTATCAACCCGCTGTTGCCATGGACGTGAAATCAAGTGAGAAGCCCGACCGCAGGGCCTCTGCGGCCACGGCAATTCAGGAGGGGACTGTCGTCGCTGAGCCAGCAGATGCGGAGCTGCTGGGTAAGTTGAGCTTTCGATAGAGACGATATAGAATACTAGCTAACGCGAGAAGCTGCGATGGGATACAAACAAGAGTTGCGTCGACATTATTCGACGGTCCAAGTATTTGCAATTGCATTTAGTATAATGGGATTGTTGCCATCCATTGCGTCGACATTGTCGTTCTCTATTCCAGCAGGACCCGTGGGAATGGTTTGGGTATGTTCAATAGAGCTTCCACGTGCAAGGGGACACAATCGCTAATTAAATGATACGATAGGGATGGTTTATTGCGAGTTTTTTCATCTTCATAGTCGGTCTTGCCATGGTATGTTCTTGAAACACTATTTTGATTTTTTTTTGTGCTGGGAAACCAATTTAACAATCATCTCCAGGCCGATCTTGCCTCTGCAATGCCCACAGCCGGAGGTCTATATTGGTGGACTCATTATTTTGCGGCAGAGAAATACAAGAACCCGCTCAGCTTCCTCGTTGGTTACAGCAACAGCATCGGATTGATAGGAGGCATCTGTTCTGTTGACTGTGAGTAGTAAAATCAACGATACATAGCACATAATTGCTGATTCTGAGCAGATGGTTTCGCTCTTATGCTACTTTCCCTCATCTCCATTGCTCGTGATGGTGAGTGGTCAGCTTCTCGTCCCGTTGTATACGGCACATACGCTGCCTGCGTGGTCTGCCACGGGTTTATTGCAACGTTCTTCGGTCGGATTATGCCCAAGATCCAGTCTGCTTGTATCTACGCCAATGTCGGCCTCGTTATAGCTACAGTCATCGCTCTCCCGATCGGAAAAGCCCAGAATAATGGACCGGTGAATTCTGGTAGTTACGTGTTCGGGCATGTCGAGAACCTCACTACTTGGCCAACTGGCTGGGCATTCATGTTGGCCTGGCTGTCGCCGATCTGGACTATTGGTGCCTTTGATTCCTGCGTTCACATGAGTGAGGAGGCTACACATGCAGCCCGTGCTGTACCGCTTGGAATTCTCTGGTCATCCGGAATGTGTTGGGTTCTTGGGTGGCTATGTCTTTGCATTATAGCTGCGGTTATCAATAAGGACTTGGATGCTGTCATGAACACCAGCTTTGGACAGCCCATGGCGCAGGTGAGCTTGTATCCTCTGTTAAAGCAGCCATATTATCTAATGTCCAATCATAGATCTACTATGATGCCCTTGGAAAGAAAGGCGCTCTTGGTTTCATGTCCGTCATAACGATCGTTCAGTTTTTTATGGGCTTGAGTTTGGTAAGCATCCTTCGTTCTATTCCAACCCCTTCATTGATTTTCATGCTAACTCTTGGTATAGGTGATTGCTGCTTCTCGACAAAGTTGGGCCTTCTCCCGGGATGGTGCGCTTCCATTTTCCAGCTTCTTCCGCCACGTCAGCAAACGCATCCGCTTCCAACCCGTTCGTATGATCTGGGGTGTTGTCGTTGCTTCTGTCATTATCGGCCTTCTCTGTTTGATCGATCAAGCTGCTGCAAACGCCCTATTCTCCCTCGCTGTTGCCGGTAACGATCTCGCATGGGGCACGCCCATCTTTTGTCGTCTGGTCTGGGGGCAGGATAAGTTCCGGCCGGGAGAATTCTATACCGGTTGGTTGAGCAAGCCTATTGCTATAACAGCGATCATTTATCTGGCTTTTGCAATCACATTGTCTATGTTCCCAACTACTGGACCAAATCCATCTCGTAAGTATTTCTCGTGGTGTTCCTTTGCTTACCAAGCTCTGGTGCTAAGACTTCACCCAACAGCTGAGGATATGAATTATACCATCGTTATTAACGGTACACTTTGGCTTGGCGCCATATTATACTATGCTCTCTTTGCGCGAAAATGGTTCACTGGGCCGAAGATGACGGTAGGTACCGACACGGAGAGCGACCAGTCTCCTGCTCTAGAGCATAGTGATGAGAATACTCCATCCAAGACGACGGTGAACGTTAAGTAGATGTATACCTTTAGGGCCATTGCTCTTATATACTCTTCACAGATAGAGATCATCATAGAGAGAGAGCTCTGTTTTTTCTTTTGAGGCCATGCATATTAATCTAGTAGCCGGCTTCGTCAGAATTTGGAGCTTTTCTCCCAGCAAGCGGATATCGAATTTCTACTCTACATTATCTTATCCTCGATCACCCTTCCCTCCATTTCAGTATTAAGCAACCCGGTAAGGTTATAGTATAATTTGCCTTCCTCTACCATTACCTTAAAATATGTAGAACATGTATCAAGTCCGTAAAGAGGCTAGCGGCTCCTTCTTCCTTGGTAGTTGTCACATTCAACTCCAACAGTTTATAGACGGTTGCGAAAGGGTCGTATTCGTATTCCTTCCGCTTCTTGGCGACGTTCTGTGTAAGCGGACGGCTGGAGCCAAGCCAGGGCCGGAACGGCAGGATGGAATGAATCACTTGAGAAATTCCGGTTAACTCTGACAGCGTCTTTCCCTCTGAATAAGGGAGAAAGTAGAGAAGTGGGTCAGCACTTACGATATATTACGTCATTCACATTAATACAGAAGCCGATTTGGTTCGTGGTCTGCTTGTTAAGACCGGTAGAGAAAGCAGTGCAGTTAAGGCGTTCAAAAGCGATCGTCTTCCTCGTTAAGGTGAGGTGACTTCTTTTGTACTATCTGTTCATACCAGGCGACTGATGAGTTTCTCCCAATTTTTGTCGACCCGTGATCTATTGTCATTGCAGATACGTATCCTATTATGACCTATTTTTATCGAAGACAATGGAACCTGCTGATCGAAAATCTGCATGATAGGTCAGCTCGTCGATTTAATTGTCATGCGTGAATGCAACAATGAGGTGAGGTAACGTAATGGCACTGTTGTTGCAGATTCGGCGATGGCTGCTCGGCCTTCCTTCAATAGGTTCACAACACCTTGAATAACGGAAATCATGTCAGCATATTCTCTTCTGCACAAGGACCCGTGGAATTTGATATGTAGGCGTCAAGCTATATCATAGAGTTGTGGAGATTCATTCTTCTCACTTGTATCGTAGTAATAACGAAAATTCTGACGATATTCGCACGAAAAATCTCCTACTCATTGAAACGCCTATGTTGTGATATTCAAGATCTACCAATTTCAATGACTCTTCTTTGCGATACGGCTCTTTCTAATCGCCTCAAGATCCCTTTAAAATCAGTTCTCAGCTGATCAGATATAGTAATCCATGTTGACGTATCCTCGTAGTTAACTAGAACTCTGAAGCCAATCAAGGTCCTACGCAACGTTTTATGCATAGCGCCAGGTATCTTTCATGGCTAATCTAGTTTATTTCTTTTAACCCAATGATATACCTAGGAACCTCGCGAAGATGCCAGTATACACCCCATATGCAGGAAGGCCAGATAACCAGTGACCCACTCACCGGGGATCTCACTATACTTATTTTTTATTGTATAACTTTAGTCTGGATAAGTGGCATTTGGAAGATCCCGTCCTTCTTAGGCACTGAGCAAATATAAGCGAGAAACGCGCAAATTTGTTAAGGTGCATTATCTGGCAGCCGAGGTATTTCCGACATTCTAAAATTGGCCCCACCGGAAAACACCATAGCCAGGCATCGTTCACACGGACCCAAGAAATTGACCTATTCGGTACCCGTGAATTTCTTGCTCTTCGATAGCTGTAATTCTATCCAAGGACTAATTTCAGCCCGGAAATCAGATTTTTCTTTTCTTTCTTTTTTTTATAGTGTTGGTGTCTATGTCAGGCGGTATTATCGGGAATCCCTTGGGATGGGAGTTCCAGGTAAAATGCAAGAATACATAGTAGTATGCTCATTGACATTAATGTTCGTGCGCAGTCCAGAATTACAAGATCGCTTGGCGCCAAGAACTTTGCGCCAAGCCAGATCGCGGAGCTGGGAAGCGAACGGTGGCTTTGAGACTAGATACTATTTAGTTTGAGATTGACTTCCACTTCTTTATGAGACCACGGGTCCTCTGGACTCGCTTTACACGCTACTCGGCAAGTGTGCGAGTCTCCGAGGGAATCGAGTAAACTATACGAGAATTGAACATTTCCACATCTGCTCTCGCGTATCCCGAGCGAACATTGGATCGCTAACAGGTTTATGCTAGTACTAATCTAGGGTCCACAAACCAGGCGTCTGTATATCATTTCTGCGACCTTCCTAGACAAGATTCGACCAGACTAAGTTTGGAATTCCTCTTCACGGAGATAACCCCTTATTGTCTGCAGAAAAGGTCCAGGCTGCAGACATAGATCTCGTTAGGCGGGACTTCTGCCTAGTCTCCGGGTGGATCTATCGTCCATATCGAGTTAGGTGGGTCTGCGTACTACTCTAGATATTATTAGTCTAGCTAGCTTTAGGATAGAGAATGAGAACTTCAAGCAAATGACATGACTGAGCCAGATCCACGATGTTACCGCTTCTCAGCCAAGCCGCCACCTGTCAAGCAGGCCGTTCTGGCGGTCATCAGCTATATAACAGCCGAGATGCCTCTGTGGAAGACTTGCGACAAGGAGATCACGTATAAACACGATTTCAACCTGTCGAGTTCTTTTTCTTATTTTACACCTTCTCCATTAGACCACCAGCACCAGCTAGGTTTTGCTCTCCTCTACTATTAGCCCATGGAGAACACCACGCAGCCATCCGCCACCGACGCGGATGAAATCATGCGCCTAGCGATAGAACGATTCCGCGCCAAAATGGAGACCTCTAATCGGCAGTTCCTCCAAGATCGGATTGATGAGATTGAAGCTATGAATCTCTCGACCGAAGAAGAAAAATTGAAAGAAATGCGCATCTACTGGCCCGATGTGGGAATCAAACGTGACGACGATTGGAATCCCAAGGGCCCAGCAAGCCGTATCCGCCAATATCGCGAGGAGAGAAATGTCGCTCAATTGGCCGATGTTAAATCGCTACACCACCAGTATATGGATGGCATCGATCCACCGAGCCCACCCTTGACAGATGAGTGGCGTCAGATGTATCTGGAGGCCGTCCAAAGTTTGTGTAATGAAGTGGCCGTTCGAGATGAAGAGGACAAGGATCTCCAAATCCCACTTTGCCACGACCTGGGTTCCTTTATGAAGTATGCCCATGGTGTCGAGGATCCAGACTTTCATTTCTCGGGTATCGCCCCTTTCTGTCCAGTATTTGGAATATGGATCGGGAATTATGCATCTGAGGACGAACCTGCGACACGCCCAGTCCTTGATATCTCCGAGATCCGAGAAGGGATCAAAGATCATATGCGACAATTTATGTATGGAGAGCTACAAATTCTAGGTTATGTCGATGATGACTTGGAAGTAAAAGTTGGTTTTATAACTGGGACCGGCTGTCTAAATGACCATGATGAATGGTACAGCGCCTATCTCTACTGTCGTCGGTATGAGGACGACTCCGATCCAAGCCACAAGGACTGGGCATGGCGGGTAGTCTTTTTCGGAGCTGATATCGAATGTCCTACTACATTTTATGGGCGGGAGCCAATATTCGACTCTATCTCCGAATTTTTGGAGTGGTATAGCAGCTGGCTGGAACATTTAGACATCTATCGGGTTCGGAAGAACGCCATAGGATTAGAATGTGATGATGACCGGCCCATTTCGGATTATTGTACAGCTGTTTACTGCACAGAGGAATCCATAAAAAGGTTTTTGGAGGGCCGCGGTGGACTGCAGTTTTTGGACGATTGATCGAAATCTGAAAGTTATGGTTATTCATCATCGTAGAGGCTGATGTCTTGGTCAGCGTTTGTTTTATCTTTAACCTGCTATTGTGTCAAGGAAATTGAAGACAGAATTCCGAAGGGAACATCAATTACCAGGATCCAGAAGCCTTTTCCTACGCGAGAACATCGACTACAATGGCCGTAGTTCGATCCAATTCATGTCGTATGTGTGATTTTCATCCTCCAAAAATGTCTCCGCCCACGATTTCGATTAGGCTCCTTAGGATAAACCTCTTAAAGTGCTTCCAATGATACCTATCCCATCAAATATGCCAATCCATACCACTCCCAGCACAAAATGGCTGTCCCAAAGTTCTTTCTGGGATAGCGTAGTTTCTGCCAGATGCAGTACAAGATAGTACAGCTAGATCAAAGATGCAAGACTGCAACGAGAGATCTTGCTCATTCCTTGGCTGCTTCCTATGAACTCTTGCTTTCGTTGAGCATACATCGTTCGGCCAAGGCGCAATAGGACGCAACCGATCAATACTGCCAGGAAGGCCTAACTCCATCGCTCCGTGTAAGGCACTCCCATGTGCTACCACTCAAGCTCCCAAGGTATATCTTGCAGGGCTGCTTGATGCTTGCGGAAATAGGATAGATCACACATAGCGCATGAGTCATAGTCTCCATCTGTTGCTTTCTGGAAAGACCGAGGACCTTAGTTATGCTTCTCGTTCATTCAGGGTGGGTTGATATGTTCACCAACGCTATTGAACCCGTATGCAAAGACGATGCGTGATTGGTTATCCGCTAAATGTTCTATATGGCCTTCTATGTCAACGGGGACTTCTAGAGAACCCTGGATTTCTTCATTCCGCTTGAATTCAGCTAAGTTAATATACCAAGTCAAATCATCCGTTCAGATAAATCTTGCATGCAGGATGTAGTGACTGATTGGGGCCTTTGAGAGTTGGCTCAGTCCCATGGTTACATTTAGGGTATACTATGCTTCTCTTATTGCCGTAATACATGTTGCAGCAAATGATCAGAGAGCATTTCTAATACTTGTGTAGAGTTAGACTCCAAGAGGATTAGCCTTGCAGAGATAAGAGCCTCGAGCATTGTCATGGCAGCTTGTGTACTGCTGTCGCCTGTTCAAATGTCTCCAAAGTAGTAATTCAATTTTTGTTCTTCTCTTCGGCTATTCCCGTAGGACGAATCGCAGGAAAAAAAATGCGCAGAGCTGACAGGCACAAACAGACATTAGCCGGGGCACCCGTACCCAAAATGGCTAATAAGCTACCCTGAATGCCAGTTTACTGACTGCAAGCTCGATCCTTAATACTAGTGCGATAATATTGAATTTCTATTTGGTAATATCTCCTCTAGAGACTGGGCGGGTATTTAATAATGTTTAAATTCCGGTTGTTTAGCGCGCCGACACTCCCAGCGTAACCTATAAAGTTTATATGTAGTTTTCCACCATACCTACCTCATACCTCAACACCAAGATCTAATCATGTCCTTCTACCCCCAAGGCTGGACCCATGAGCAGCTCCTTAACGCCAGCGGAGATGACCTCATGGCCCTCTCTGACTCTCAACGCACCACTCTCTTCGACGGTCTCAAAGCCACCCACGGCGAAGATGGATTCCGCGCAATCATGCAGGAAATGAGCCGTCGCTACCGGGCCCGCGTTGAAGCCGCCAAATCAGAGGACGTAAAACAGCAAGAGCGGGAACTCCATGCGCCCTTGATTCAGACCCTGAATTCCGTCTTCCAAAGCTCAGCGACTGAGGACTGGGGGAAATGGGGATTCATGGTGTTTCGCACAACGCCCTACGGGGGTGAGCATGAGACGCAGTGGACAAAGTTTCGAGAAAGGTGGGATGCGATAATCGAGGAGGTGTTGGCCCCGCATCGGGGATCGTTAGCAAAGGTAAATCGGGCAATTGAGTTGCTGGAGTTTCAGTGGGTAGAGGATCCTGAGTTAGAGGGCGTTAACGCAGAAGAGGTGGCTAGGTATGATCTATTTTTTATTTTTGTTTTTGTTTTTATTTCCCATCCTCCTCATTGTTATCTTCGCTAGGCTAACATATTGTGCAAAGACGCTTTAATGAAATCGCAGAGGCCCTTCCACGGGGACTCGCCACGTCCGCTTGTCTTATGGTAACACCAGCTTCCCTGGAGTCAGTCCTTACTTCCCCACTTCCTTCCTCTGCGCCGCGTAGAGAACGCCAGAAAATTCCCTTCGTTGTTTCGGTATCCCAGGCAGCAAATACCCCGCGTCTTCCACCTATGCTGGGTCTAGGTGATGAGGATGTGGCCGGGGCTGGATTTAAGGGGTATTTTAATGTGGCTGTGGAGACAGTGTTAGAAGAGTTTTACCCAATTGTTGCACTACAGATAATGGATCTGCATACACTGGTAGTGAAGTTTCGTCATGAGAATGATATCTGGTGTTCAAGTGATCGGTGGGGGGTGCATCATTACAAGGCTGAGGAACTGTAAGTTATGGTTTACGATGGCAGAGAAATGAGTTATTATCATTCTTGTTTCTTTTTCTTTTTATTTCCTTTTATATATATTTCATTCGTTTATCTGGTAATAGTCAAGCTGTGAACAACAGCAAAGTTTAAGATATCCAATTCGGGCCGTGCCAAATAACTCTACATCAATCCTCAACTGTTCATCCCAGTATGCCACTAAATATATCGAGTGCAAGCCAATTCTGGAATTGATATACGCTGTTTTTCACGTGTCCAACCTTATCTACCCTTGTACGTACTTTTTATCTCACATATAATTTTATTCTTGTCCGGCCCATCACTGTTTCATTCCACTTCCCGCCCCAACTAGTTTAGTAATTCTGTGTCGTCGCTGCATACGTCTTTGTTAGATTCACTGCCTGCCACCCAGGCCACCCATACATCCCGCCACCAGTCTGAAAACTCGCCATCGTCTGAGGTGCTGCTGTAGCCGGGGGTGAGAGAATATCTCTTTTTGCCACTCCATGACAGTGGCCGATGCAGCCGCTAGATGGAAGAGGATACCTGTTGGGCACCGTTGATGCAGTAAGCAATAATAAATGGAGACCCTCAAGAAAGCTCAAACCGAAGTCCCAGGATTAAGCACGCACACTATTACTATTTATCATGTCGTTTCTATATTTTCTTGCTTCTCGAGGGGGGAAAATGCTATTGTAGATTGGGCTATCTTCACCGACGTCCCAGCCAGAGGAGATCCAAAGATGTCTTCTCTCACGAATGGTAGTTTTTGCCACTCCTTGGTCTGGCCGTTGAAGAGGCTAACCTGGAGAACTCCTATGTGGGTCAAAAAAGTGCGGCAACTGGTGCATAATTACGATTAACAGCATTACACTGGTTATATATTAACACAATGATGGAATACGTATTTAACGCAACCTCATAATACCAATCTTTTTTACCCTTGAAAAATTGGGCGTCAAACTAGCCTTATCAGGAAACAACCTGCAGGTTGGTCGCTTGACGTGGCCATGGAGCCTTGTCACTCGCGTCATCTCAGCTCCCCCCCAATTTTCAGGTGTTTCCGCATAACAGTCGACGACAGGTCTGTATTCATACAAGAAGATGTATATAGACCTTTGAGCCTGTACCCCCAGAAAAGTTACCATTATGTCATCGTGATCAAAAGCCTGTCGTCAGCGGTAGGGATTGATCGAGGTGAAGTCTGTCCATCAGGGGTCAACTCCAAGCGCATTGTAAGCAGCTGGCTTCCTTCCAATATGGTATCTCATAAGATGCGAATAGGTATTAACAATTCTATATCCAAATTACAGTATCATATTTGTTCATGGACTGTTCGGCGATGCCTATAAAACATGGACCGCGAAATTATCGAAAGGCCCATTTGCACAAGATCCTCCCCCCTGGAGACTGGAAGATAATAGTGAAATTTTCTGGCCGAGAGATCTACTGCCAGACGTGATCAAGGATGCAAATATTTTCACCTGGGGTTATAACGCGGATATTGACGGGCTTTTCACTGCCGCGTCGCAGAATACAGTGAAGCAATATGCTGAGAGTCTCCTAGCTGACATTGCGGACGTGTTGGAGGGTGCAGAACCAGTATGGAAAAACCCCAACTGATAGACCACTGGAGTATATTATTAATGTGGATATAGAAACCAAATGCATCACGATTTATAATATTCGTCACACATAGCCTCGGTGGCTTGATTGTTAAAGACGTGAGCACTATTGCCAACCCCTCTCCTACCATTTCTATTCCTTTAAGTGCTAATGTTATGCCTTGGCTTTAGGCACTCAATCAATCCTCGCAAACTGAAGGAACAAGATTGAAGAACATTGTACCGGTCACGTTTGGTATATGTTTTTTAGGGACTCCTCATCGAGGATCGTCGAGTGCGTCCATTGGAAAGGTTGCATACACAGCGACTCGGGCAGCAACGCGAAGACCAAATGTGAAGTTATTACGCGAGTTGGAGAAAAATTCGAATACCTTAAATCGAATCGGATCGGATTTTCTTCAAACCATTCGCCGACACGCGCTTCATATTTACTCCTTCCGAGAGGAATATGAAAGCACAAAATATCTCATCTTTCATTCGATTGTTGTGAAATCTGACTCCGCGAAAATCGGCCACGCATCGGAGGAAGTCAGTAGCATTCCAGCAGATCACAGAAGTATGACAAAATTCCGGAGCACGGATGATATTGGTTTCAAGCGCGTGAGCGCACAATTAAGTCGGTGGGTAGATGAGATAAAAAAAGCTGAAGGATGGAGAGATCGTCACTCAAGGTGAAGCCCGATGATCCGCTTACTTGGAAAGCCAGCTGATACTAACATCGCTAGAGTAAACAGTGCTTGAGAGTTTGATTCACCGAGTAGCCGGCGCACACAGAGCTGAAATCCATGATACGTACGAGTCAACGTTAGAGTGGCTGTTTGATCCAAACGAGGTCACTTTTCCAGACTGGCTCAGACAAGGGGCGGACTACCCTAATAGAATCTTCTGGATCCAAGGAAAGCCCGGTTCGGGAAAGTCAACATTGATGAAAATGGCTCTTGAGGACGAAAGAACAGTAGAGCTTCTGAGACAGGCCTCGCTACGTGATAATTTTGAATCAAACTCGACCTCAAGCATCGAATCTCAAAATTATTTTGACACTTACAGCAATATTCATATACATCCTAACGTGCTGTCTGTTCCACTCTGGGCCAAAGCAGGTTTCTTCTTTCATAATCGAGGTATAGATATGCAAAAGTCACTCGTAGGAATGATGCAAGACCTTCTCTACCAGGTTCTTGAAAAATTCCCATTACTTGTGGATTTGATTTATCCGATTTATGTGGACCTAGCAATCAAGCACCAGACAAATCGGCCCCCATGGAATCTAACGGCTCTGAATCAGGCATGGACTGCCATAGTAAAGCAAGAGAAAATCAAGAGCCTTCGGTTGATCTTGTTCCTAGATGCTCTCGATGAACATGAATCATCGCGCCATGTGAATAACGAGCAGCTGGTTGCGCTCATCAAGGCGCTCTCTACAATCAAAAATGAGAATACCATTGTTCTATTCTGCATTGCCAGTCGACCATGGACTGCCTTTAAAACACATTTCGAAGGATATCCCGGCTTTACGATGCAGGATCATACCAAGAAGGATATTGAGCTATACACTCAACGCCGCATACTCCCTAATCTGAACAAAGTGTCGGCATCATCCGCTAAATGGGGAAGTCTCATTGACAAGATTGTAGAGAAGGCATCTGGGGTGTTTATATGGGTTAGGCTGGTTGTTGATGAGATGGTCAAAGCCGTAAAGGATGGGACGCCGTTTTCCGACTTGGAAGAAAAACTGCGGGGAATACCGGACGAACTCGGGGAACTGTACAGGCATACACTAAGGCGAATTGAAACTGCATACCATCTCGAAGCATATATAATGATTCAACTTGTGACTTATTCACGGAGACCACTGCCACTGGACACTTTGTACGAGTGTGTATACTTTTTGAAGCATGGATCACACTCCAATGACTCAGCGTCTATAGAAGAAATGCGACTATTCCTCAACAGCAGAAGTGGTGGGTTGCTGGAAACTGTATTTCGAAGTTCTCTAGCAAGCAATGATAATTGGAGCACTTTGCAAACGCTGTCAATGACCGAATACGTTCAACCAATTCACCAGACGGTCAAAGATTTTGTCATTGAAAACGCCAAGCAGTGGCCGATAGAGTTTGTGCATGGTCAAATGCCGCATCTAACTGGGTTCCTCTATCTGCTAAAATGCGCGACCGAAGGATCCCGACATCCAAGAACGAGCTATCTCCAATCAGATTTCTTATACTACGCTCGACGGGCTGAACTCAACCCGGGTCATCTCTCACCATTGGAGGTCTCCTATCATATTCAAAGCACATTCCACGAGTTATTAATCCTCAACGACTCTCAGCAGCGTATACAGGAGTGGTCTGAAAGACATAACGTGTTCAGAGCCCTCCCTATTTTCAATGCACCCAAGGCTTATAGGAAAATTCATTCTCTCATTCTGTTAGCCGTGACCACTGCAGCAGGAATAGGATCTTTTCCTGCACGCTTCAAAGATGAGTTAGGCTTCATCCATGACCATCTTAAAGAGGCTCATGAGCAGTATAATAGACTGGAGTCCTGCGATGTGCATCCCATGGGGAGCTTTTTGTATCATCTAGGTGCCTCTGCTGCAACATACTTACCGGATGATTGCAATGTCGATCCACTTGAGGCACTGAAGGCGGTGCAAGAAGCCCTAGGGCATACCTCAGACAAGGAAAGCTTTGATGCTAAATCAACTGTATCACTTTGTTTCTCCAGCGGCTCTACTCGAACAGTGGTGAACTTATCTAGTGCTACACCTCTCAGTACTCTGCTGCTCGCACGCAATTGTACACGTGCATCAAGTGAGCATCGCCTTAAAGCTGCAAGATATCTCCTAGAATCTGGTGCGGATCCAAATTCTGAGATTCTTATGAATTGGCCCGCAGCTTCAGTACAGGAAACTACTACTGTTCAATATAGGCAGACTTGTCTTCATCATTGTGCTCGGTTTGAAAGCAGTGCACTGGTGAAATTGTTTCTTGAACATAAAGCAGATCCCTACCTTAAGGACAGCATGGATATCAGTCCTCTCATGTATGCTGCGTTGAGAAATGACAGAGACGTGGTTGCTGCATTTCGATACTTCAATTTTGAGCCTAAAATTTACTGTCCTACGAAGGAGACCTCCGCCTCGCTAGAGTCCACGGTATTCTGGCCATGGCTGTTGGTCCCAATGCAGGTTGGGTCTGCTCTTTCCGGCTGTTATATAATCCGTCAACGCAAGGAGGAGCAAAGTTCTCCAAGTTATCCTGACGAAACCTACCAACATTTTGTTCCAGCTCCAGAAAAAACCTACCGACATATTGTTCCAGTTCCAGAAAAACGCTCTCGTGGCACGCGACACGTTCGATCTTGATAGCAGAGACGATGTAGCGGAGACAATAGTGGAGGAATTTATGTCATCCGGTTAAAGAATTCTTGTTTGGTACTACACACCAATGAGCTTGAAATGCACCAGATACCCAAATTTAGATAGTCGTTGAAGGGGTAGTAGTCTTACTTCAACAAGAGGTGAATTCATAGTGGTCGGTCAGAATGCAGGGACCCCAGAGTGGCGAGCAAGATTCCAGGAATTAAATTAAACACAGCCTTTTTGTCCCAGGTACACGAAGGCTACTTAGATTCATATTTAAAATAGAAAGAAATGGATTTAAACTACCATAATGTGTACCATAATTCTCCATTCTCCTGACTAGGGGAGGGAAAGCAAGGGAATTATTTAGAAAGAGACTAAGATAAGAGGGAATTTCCAAACCATGATAGTATCTTACCAATGAGCCCGAGCCATTCTCTTTGCTGAGGACATTGTCATTAAGGAGCCTATCTCCCTCCCCAAATATCAGACAAGATCGAAAAAAGGAAAAACAAAGTGGTATTATGGTAAGTGTTTGACCGCCACGGCGCTGCAGGCTTCTTCACTATCAGCCAACTTGTCCTACCTTATCGCGGTGGGATTATGCTGATAGATGGCCGAAATCATAATTTTTGAAACAGAGAAAAGCCATGCTTGCCTCCAGGGGATTATGATATAAAGATTCCCTGTGGACCTGATAGCAACAAATCAAAATCCGTAATGATGACCTCAATGTTCAAGCTCCTCAGTGAAAATTGGCAGTAGCTTTTTGCGTCTCTAGCGTAGAATCTCCATAACCAAAGTTACCAGCGCCTGAATTCGTTTACAGGCGATCTAAAATAAATGCTTCGCGTTGGACCCATTAAATCAAATATCATACTCAATTATGAGCACGTGTATTACTATCAGGAGCAAAATAGCTACTTTCTAGTCCGAGCGCAGCCTCAAAATAGAATTATAGAGTATCCGCAAAGTCTCTAATACAAATGCGTTTCAGTCTATTCATCAGTCATAACGGGATTCACAAATTTTTGCGAAGGATAGTTCGTAAGTCTGATAATACTGAACTCATTTAAAATTCGGGTCGTGAAAATTTCACTATCTCTTGATACATTATTTGACAACAAGGAGCAGAGTCCAATGCGAAGCAATAAACAGAAATACTAGAGGGTTCTTTGAATAAAACCTCCACCCCCCTCAAAGAAGAAAGAAACCGTAGAACAAGGTATGGGTATCATGCTCTTGAATAAAGGAAATTCGTGATGGATAGGATCGCGTTTCAACGGGTCGGAATAAACTTTTCCGAGTCGGTCTCTTGCTCACTAAACGATTCTGGGAACGCAGCTATGCCAGCAACGATAGCGATCGCCATGAACGCAAGAGCTATGAACGACCAAATGACACCCCAGCACTGAGAAGAGCCACCATATCTCTTTGCGAAGACACTTGCGTCAGAGCTAGGAACAGAACGCAAGATGAGATCATCACACTAGTAGTTGTTAGCAACTGGTAAAAAAAAAATAGGTGCCAATCTATCTCTTACAATATCCCAGACACTATACAGCGCTGACATGACGCCTATAAAGAGCTGCAAGTTTTCATGTCAGTAGATACATAATGATTGATGATTCCAAGTTTGACTTACCACCACGAATCTCAAGGGCTCAGCATGATCGATAAACCAGCAAGCAACAAGTAACCCCACAGCAAGGGTGATAGTGATGATTGTGAGCCAGTCTCTACGAGCCCACCATAGGGTCAAGAGAAAGCAGACGCCCAGAACAAAGCTGGCAACTTTGCTCGCGACGATGTCGAAACCGCAGAATATCAACAAAGCGCCGATCAAGGAGGATCCGAGATAACCAGCTGGCAGTGTAATGGCGCTGATTCCTCCCCGCATGTGCGTTACTCCTCCCTCGCGGGGATCTAAAGAGACCGATTCGACTTTGCCGCCGGTGCAGCATGCTGTGATAGCATGTCCGAACTCATGGAAAGCAATGACCAACATCTACAAAACACGGATCGCTTAGCAACATAACTAAATCAGCCCGCCTCCTTGCATTCTTACCTTGAACGGCCATAGCGACCAACGAACATATGGCAAGTTCCAGAGAAGCGCAATCACCACCACGTAGACTGCAATAATCCCCAGAGTAATCGCCTGGGTATGGTTCACGGTCAAGCTGCGACGCAGGATCAGATTGTCATGGGAACGCTTGGCGATAGCTGGTCCTGCTGTCACAACCGCCAACTTCGCTGTCTGCAGTGCTCGTTTGCTGAGAGGTCCCGCCTCGAATCCGATAAATGGAGCCATGGTTGTATTTTGTCGCGTGGCTGCACGAGATCGAAATTGAATGTGAAATGTGCGACCGATGGTTCTGATATACGAACGTCTTATTTGGAGTACACCAGCGCTTACGCGTACCTCCGATGTATCAACAGACTGCGCCTCCCCACCCTTTAGTCGGTGGCTGGATCGAACCAAATCGATGGAAAAGTGGAATTAAAAAAAAGTCGCCCCGCAGATCCTTGGTAAGTGATTTCGCAGACAGGAAATCCCCTTTTTTTTTAAATCGCGATCAAATCACAGAGTGGTTTCGTGACTGTGTCCATAAGTGCGAAAGGCGGGGGAATGTCAACAGTTAAAGTTTCGCCCTGTTTCTATCCTGGGGCAACCGCTACGACGCTAAACTCAGCCCTTGGGCGGAATGCTGAGCCTGAGCCACGTGTACTAGCCACGCCACCAGCTGATTTTCGCTAAGGCCCAGCGGTCAGTGTGCGTCGCCATGATCATGATTATTATTGATTGGTCTTGTGGGATGATAGGACAAATTGCATACCGTTGAAAGGAGTCATCGATAAAGTTTCGTGGCGTGTAGCATAAAATAAAGTCGAAGTATACCCGAAAAAGGAGACATCAAGGCCTGAACCTTACACTAAGATAATGTAGTCACTACACTGAATAAGCATTATTGTCAAATTGATTCCAGAATAGTTCCTCTCTACTATCGACCTGTTGGCTATCGTTGCATTAATCAGGAGCCATGTGACAGGTGCTCGAGACCCTGCGCGGAAAAGTAGCTTTCTACATACTGTACCCCATAGGGTTAGAAGCCGACGAATCGCTCCATGCTAATTTATCTTAATTAACGTTCTCTGTTAGTTTCGTCACAGGGCTGACAGATAGCCATCAAATGACAAGACCTTGTCTGCATGAAGGAAACCGCTTTTTTTTGACAACTCAGAGATCCACTCTGGTTAAAATTCAGTAGAAGGTACCGCATATGAAGCATCACAGGTACAAGAATACATCCCTGTACTGAGATTGAAGGTCAGAGAAATTTTCCATACCGCAATTTCGGAAACTAGGATTGAGGACTCTACGAGGAACTTGAGATAAATGGTAGTTATTGGTTGTGATGAACTAACGAGAAGAATTATCTAGTATTGGTAAGAACGGTTTTCAGAAAAAAAAAATTTAGTTAAAACCGAAAGAAGAGAAAAGGAATGATATCTAATATATCATAAAAGCAAAAGAAGTGTTCATTGATCTCATTTCGATACCGTAAGCCCTCCCTCTGTGAACGCCGTTCCTTCAAATAATTGCCATAAGGTGCATTATATGTACAGGTAAAAAGAGCGATGGTGCAAGTGCTACATACGACAGTGGGATGACATGCCAAAGCGTTCGAGACCCTCGTCGATAACACTCGAGTATTCCATCCCAATTTTATCCATATTAAATCGACTGCGCTATCAGCCTCCTATAGGGCAGCGACCAGTCCCAGAACACCAACTAGACCAGCTGCGCCGAAACCCAGAGCAGCAGTTGGGCGCGCAACACCGGCGTTGGAGGAGGTAGAGCTCGAGCTTTTACTGGAGCTAGTGGAGCTGGCGGTGCTCGCAGAGTTGGAGCTCGTGGCGGATGCAGTGTTGGACGCCGTTCTGGCTACTGTAGCAGTAGGACTCCCGTTCGACCCTGTCAGAGTAGTCCATCCGCTGGCATAGGCAGAACCAAGGCTCTCGGCGCTGGAAGCGATAGACGAAGCCACCGACTGAGCAGAAGAACCGATGCCTTCACCCTCGCTTTGAGCTGCAGAAGCTATGGATGTCGCCCGGGACTCAGCAGCGGAGCCAATACTTTCGCCGGCACTCTGGGCAGCAGAAGCTATCGAGGTAGCTGTGGCCTCTGCGGCGGAGGCAATGGTCTGGCCAAGACTGGCGGCTGCACTGGCAACGGACGTGGCGTGAGAAACGACATCTGAGGCAACGCTCTGTCCATCAGCAGCAACAGTCTGGGCGGTGCCAATGGCCTCAGAGACTATGGAGTTGACATCTTGAGGTGCGGCCAAAGTGAAGGAGGCCAGCAGAAGGGCCGAGGCGGTCAGAAGCTTGAACTGCATTGTTGCTTGATGGTAGACCTTGGAGTGACAGGGGTAGAGGTGCTGCAAAAGAGTTGGAGTTGTCCAATAAGGATATAAAAATACTGTGTTGACCCGGCTGCACTTGTTGTATTTGATTTGATGTGATGTGATGTGATGTGATGTGATGTGGATGTGAATTATTTACGACTGCAGAGAGAACCGACGTGCTTATTATATACTGCCCTCCAACACCTCAGGACCCAGCCATGGCTCATTCAAAGTGGTCCTTCATCAAATTATCCCAGGGGGCGCAGCGGCAGGGTCTCGTATGCAGTTCGGGTCGGCTTCATTTTGCTGACATGCCCGGCAGACATCGTCCCAACCTTGGCAATACTAGTGTTTGCCATGGCTGAGCGGACCCGAAACCGATTCACTCCCTTGCGCTCTTGATTGACGCTCTAGCGATCAAGCGCCTCCCTCGATGCCTCCACTGGCGACTCACTGGCGATCCTCCATGATCTTACGACGCGTTTCGGACGTGGGCCCCTGAACACCGGCCAGCGAGGCGCAGTCTCCGTCCAGTCTAATCCAGTGCCTACAGTGACGTTGTAAACCTCGGTACCTTTCATGCGAGACCGACATGCACATAGACGCAGGGAGCCCAATAGACGCCTCCAGGACGCACCATGGATCTCGATAGTTTAACCCCTTGAAAGCTTATCGAATCTCTATTTCGTTCTCGGTCTCGGTGGCCTGCCTGAGCCGCGCCGCCAAAGCCAAACGCCAGGCAGCCTAATTTCTACACGAACCCGAAGACAGACGATCCAGCCATGCAGATCGCAGATCACAGACCATGGAATGATCCTACTAAGAATAGCAAGCATCCTAATGTCCTGAAATCATCAACGTCTCAACTGGAAAGAATCGCCGCGCATAATACGCACAAACGGGACACGGAACATAAAATCCCCGTGGCATCAGGCTGTGGCGCAGCGCTTGTTGAACCGTTTAAGCCCCAATTCCAAAGTGGCTCATCGAGTGGATTAATCTGGTTCTTCCTCAGCCATCCTCTGTTCTGTTCTGTTCTGTTCCACACGTGGAGAAGAGGCCTGGTGCTACGCCACGATCATTGCCAAAAATATTCTCTCGATGCGCTTCGGAAGTAGCACGCGGTTGATGACAGCTCCTGAAGATGATTTTCTAGTCATCACTCCATTGGTCTTCTCGCTCCCCATCACAAATCGTGCTGGACCGAGGTTATGAGCGTCACTGATCATGTCACTGGCCATGTAAGGTAAGGAGAGTTGAGTACGGCTTCTAGAGGTATGACTGGCAAAAGGCCCTAATTTCTCTTCTCTCTCTCTCTCTAGCATGACTAACCCCTGGGTGGTCAGTATGTTATTTGCAGGATCAGTTCTGCTTCTTGGCCGCAAAATAGAAAAAAACCCCACCTTAAAAAGGACTGTTACTATCCGCTGGCAGTAAAGAGTTCCAGCTGGACGAAGACTCTCAGACTGAACAGCTTTTCCGGAAAAATTATACGCTATCTTTAATGATGATGTCCCCCCTCCTCCCCCCAAAGCAATAATAATTCAACAGAATTACACTACAAGTCGGTCTCACCACCCACCGAAGTTGGACTAGCGTATTTTCGTCCAGAGCCAGCAGATTCCGTAGACGCCTCGTCGCTTAACACAACAATATCCATATTAATTCCCAGAGCTGCACCGGGTAGAAGTCAAAACGCAAATAGATATTCATGTACCCTTACATCGCAATCAGGTAGCGGTCATCGGGGTCACATCTCTAGCGAAGAGACCATCTTCAGGCAATGTCCGGGTGTGTACCATATCCAAGTCACCATTGGTGGACTATCTTGTCCGATTCCGACAAGTCTCTACCGACCGTTTATGTGACCATCCCTTCTTGCTGAGAGAGATGTAAATACTACCAAGGGTAAATATGGCAGTCGGTTATTCCCCGGATCTCTTAAGTGGCGGCCCAGGCCGATTTCCTTCTCCTCGTATCCACTTTGCGGGGGACACAAGGAGACCATTTCCCCGGAGGGCACTGACCACCAATCCCTATGCCAGAAGGAATTCCGATTATATTCTAGGACATGCAGGTTCTTCCCGGGTATTGAGGGCTTTAGCCTAAATTCCAGGAAAAGCATGGAATAACAAAGGATTCAGGTAGAACCAGGTATGTATAAAACCTGGGCAATTTGGTTGAGCCGATAGGATTGAATGAGGGATTATTCAAGGACACAGCTAAGGCAGGATGCGCAGTATTTTGTTGCTAATTTCTCTGGGCTTTGCCGCTGCAGACAATGGACTCGCGGGCTGGTTGCGTTATGCACCTTTACCCTCTAGCAGTCCTTCTCAATATACTCGTCCGTCCAGCATCCTGGTCCTAAATAGCACCGCGGGTAGTCCGGTTTTTGTGGCGGGACAAGAGCTGCAGAACGGTTTTCAGAGTATTCTGGGCGAGCACGTTGAGATCCAGCATGAGAACTGTCAACCGTCCGCTGTGATCGTTGGTACTGTTGCCGAATATTCAGATGTCTGTGGCGTCACCAATGAGGTTCCGGAGCTTGTCGAAGATGGTTTCTGGCTCAGTACAAAGGGGGATAGTGTCAAAATTCTTGGTCAGAACGACCGTGGTGCACTCTATGGAGCTTTCGAATATTTATCTATGCTTGCACAGGGGAATTTCTCTCAAATTACCTATGCCACCAATCCGAGCGCTCCGATACGATGGGTGAATCAGTGGGACAATATGGACGGAAGCATCGAGCGTGGCTATGGCGGCCCATCTATATTCTTTGCTAATGGCACTATTGTCAATGATTTGACCCGTGCTACTCAATACGCACGGTTGTTGGCTTCTATTCGTGTTAATGGCGTTATTGTCAATAATGTCAATGCCAATGAGACCATCCTCAGTGCGGAAAACATCGAAGGTCTGGGTAGGATTGCGGATGTCTTCCGGCCATACGGCGTCCAACTTGGAATCTCCTTAAACTTTGCTTCACCACAGACTTTAGGTGGCCTGAACACCTTTGATCCGCTTGACACCGCTGTGATTGCGTGGTGGCAGAATATCACCGATGAACTCTACCAGCGAATTCCTGACATGACAGGCTATCTCGTCAAAGCAGATTCTGAAGGTCAACCTGGACCCTTCACATATAACCGGACACTTTCCCAAGGAGCTAACCTATTTGCAAAGGCTGTTAAGCCTTATGGTGGTATAGTTATGTTACGTGCATTTGTATACAATCAGCTCAACGAGTCCAACTGGAAGGCTGACCGTGCTAATGCTGCCGTGGAATTTTTTGGTGATCTGGATGGACAATTCGACGACAATGTTGTTGTCCAAATCAAATACGGACCCATTGATTTCCAAGTCCGTGAGCCTACATCACCGTTGTTCGCCCACTTGCCTAACACTAATACCGCCATTGAGCTGGAGGTCAGTCAAGAATACCTTGGACAGCAGAGCCACTTGGTATATTTACCGCCTTTGTGGAAGACTGTCCTCGATTTCGACCTTCGCGTTAATGGTAAGCAGTCTGTGGTCAGCGATATTATATCTGGAAAGCGCTTTGATCGGCCTTTAGGAGGATGGGCAGCCGTAGTCAATGTCGGTACAAATACAACATGGCTAGGAAGCCACCTAGCGATGTCTAACCTCTATGCCTACGGTCTATTAGCATGGGACCCTACCGGAAATGTGGAAGGCATACTGGAAGATTGGATTCGTCTTACTTTCGGTCATGATCAGAGCATCATCGATGGCATCAGCAAAATGTCTATGGAATCATGGCCCGCTTATGAGAATTACAGTGGTAATCTTGGCATTCAGACCTTGACCGACATATTATATACGCACTATGGACCAAATCCTGCCTCTCAAGATAACAATGGCTGGGGACAGTGGACCCGCGCTGATCACTATTCTATCGGAATGGATCGCACAGTAAGCAACGGCACAGGGTACTCTGGTCAGTACCCCGCCGAGATCGCGGCGATGTATGAAAACATCAATACTACTCCTGATGATCTACTTTTGTGGTTCCATCACGTGAATTATACGCACCGTCTCCAGTCTGGAAAGACAGTCATACAACACTTTTACGATGCTCATTACGACGGTGCTGAAACCGTTCAGGCATTCCTGAAGACTTGGGAATCACTGAAGGGAAAGATTGACGAGGAGCGCTACAACGAAGTCCATACAAAGCTTACTTATCAAGCTGGCCATTCCATCGTCTGGAGAGACGCTATCAATGATTTTTACTGGAACCTATCAGGAGTTCCGGATGAGGCTAATCGAGTCAGCAATCACCCTTGGCGTGTAGAAGCTGAAAGCATGGTATTGGATGGATATAAGACGTACACCGTCAGCCCCTTCGAGACCGCCTCGAATTCGATTGCCATTGTTACATCATCCAACACAACCACAGGTACTGCCACAACCCAGTTGGAGTATCCATCTGGCACATATAATCTGGCGGTGAATTACTATGATCTTTACGGGGGAGAATCGCAATGGCAAGTCTACCTCAACGATCTGTTGATTGGACAATGGGTGGGCAACAACGAGGACGTCCTTTCTCACACTCCATCCATCTACCTTGATGGCCATTCGGCAACACGCATAACTTTCAGCGAAGTGAATATTATAAAAGGGGATACGTTAAAGATCGTTGGTACACCGGATGGTATTGAACCAGCTCCTTTGGATTATGTATCTCTCCTGCCGCTGGGTATTGTGGATTAGGAAGGCTTACTTCTTAGCCATGTCCACGGGGCGGTCTGTCGCCATGTACTGGTCTAGCACTTATCTAAATGTCAGGGTGCTTCATTTTAGACTCCTTTTCCGTCTCATTACTCCGTATCCGGCTGGTGATACTGTCGACAAGACTAAGTTTCGCTGCTCCATTCAACGCCGATAAAATCCCTACCAATTTCGTAGAGATTTCTATCGCTTGAAATTAATTTTCTAATTCGATGAGTGACTTACAATGCATATGCTTATATGATATGTGGTTCATAGGATAAGCTCGTGCAAGAAATAACCAATTGGCTTAAAGCTGCTGGTGGGGGTCTTCATCCATCTTTTAACAACTTGGCATGCATGTTGCGTGCATCTTGTAAATCGTACTGGGATATGCAATAGATGTGTATAATCAGAATAATGGACTGATAAATTTGCGGTGTCATGAACCCTGTCGCTCAGAGAGCGGAAGATCCTACGTCCTAGGTGCAGTCGGCGTTTGGGCTTTTTTTTTTTTTGAGGCGTCCTAAAAGTTTGCTCCTTGCAGCTATCCCTGCTCCTAGATCCAATGCTACCAGTACTGATTTGAGGATTTGAAGCTCGCCAGCCCCTGCTGCTCCTAATGCGGCACTACGCAGCTTACAAAGAGGAATGATTTTCCTGCACGATGCTGACAACGCAGCTCCGTCGAAGATCTACAGTTTAGCGTCTTTGCAAGGAAAACTTTTTTTCCTTTCGCTCAATCATGATAGTCTCTTATGAACAGAGTTTTCTCAGTGGCAGACAGCGCAGATATGGTTAAATAAAGGCTTGATGGGCCACTTTTTTTGCCTGATCGTAGCGCATGTATGTTCTCGGTTTTTTTGGATTTTCTTTTTCACGAGTAGTATGTACTATTAGAAATGAGAGTCTCTAGCTAGTAGAATGCTAAAGGAGACGCTATGAGAAGATTACCGGGGAAATAGAGATGAAATGTGTACATAAAAAGTGTAAGACAAATATATGGGCCTAATTTGAGGGTACCTGGAGTCCGGCTCACGCTGAAGTGTTTGTTTGCTTGCATGATCGTCTCCCAATCACCAGGATTGTTCTTTTCTGTCAGATTGATCCCATCATCCAATGCCATGGCGTTGGTTGTCTGCACGTTAATAGACTACCAGATTAAATTATTCAGCAAGTTGGCAACACGCATCGTGTTTATCTGACAGGTCCCGTTGCAGGGATGGTCATAGTTATCATCTAGTGGCTTTCGAAGAAAGCCCATTCGGCAGCAGTAATGTATAGGAAGATCTCGCATCGATTGTAAATGAGGTCGTTGCCCACACTCCAGGAGTAGCTGAGATCGGCGTAATCGGAATCGGTAGTCCATAGAACCAGTACAGTCTAGTAGGCATCATCACCCTGCATATACGGCGTCTTGATTTGCAGAAGACCAGTAAACACCTTCTACGCATTGTGAAAATTTCACTTGTACAGCCAGTGACGTTCGAAACTTGTCCGCATGAGTCATGTACCATAGGTGGATTCCACAAGCACTTCACTACCTTTCGAGATGATCAGCGGGCTTGGGTCACCATCGACGCTGTGGTCTGCAGTCCATCCCCGCATGTTCAGATGACGAAGATATCGAATGCATCTATGCGCTTTGTAGATGCTGCAGTGCCTGTTGGGCTGCCAATTCGTCAGCAAATAATTTCAGAAATCAACACCACCTGATAATTCACTTGCAACATCGACTTCGACGATCTTAGCGCCAAGAGAGATCCGCGAACTGTGAACCGCATGCACGGAATCTGAATGACTCCATTATTGCCTAAACCCACCGACATAAGATTTCTTTTGCCAGAATAGCGTTCAAGCTCACGAAGTCATTTATTTGGCTATCCCACTTGAGCATGTAGGAATGTTGGTTTCGACATTTGCTAGCCCACATCCCTGAGCAATATGTCATTCTGAAAGGGTAAAAGAAGTGCCACAATTCGGATAGTTATGTCATATCTAAAACCATGTTCTTC
The DNA here is from genome assembly GCA_029606265.1 of Paecilomyces dactylethromorphus. Classification (NCBI taxonomy): domain Eukaryota; kingdom Fungi; phylum Ascomycota; class Eurotiomycetes; order Eurotiales; family Thermoascaceae; genus Paecilomyces; species Paecilomyces dactylethromorphus. Next base: position 3,067,360 of record JAPVCE010000034.1, read on the forward strand.
ATCAAATTCATAAGACTATCACCATGATGTTCAATGGCATAGTCATGACCATTGATGACGATGCTTCCATCAATGTTCGAAGTTATATTCATCACTCATAGATCAATGGGACTAACGACGATCATGTATTCCATCCAAAGGTTCAAGATGCTCACCAGCTGATGAGAGCTAGATGGAAGACATGTTCTTGCAGTCCCACCCATAACTCCTTGGTATGTGATCCTGTTCATCAAGTCAGTAAGCAGCCGAGGAACCTTTGATAAGACCTGTACATTTTGCCTGAGCAGTAAGGACGTTGTAAGGTTGAATTACTGCTTTTTTTTAATATAACATGGCATATAATAAACATTATGTCCACCATGTGACGCTACTCTTGAACCTAACCAGTATACGTCTGCTACAGAAAATTTAGTGCATACGGTAATTTGAGATGAGAATGCAGCTCCTGGCTGTACTTATAGGCAGATGTTGATTCTAGGAAGGGGATTGAAATCGCTGCCGCTGAAGCTTTAGCGCAAGAGTAGTTATGGATAGAAGCATGCGTACGGTAAACCAGGAAAAAGGCTTGTAAAGGGAATTTGCTTCAGGTAGACAACACCTAGACTACACCTTGTCTCAGCCGATTTCAGTTATGGAAGACAGTACAACTGTCAAAATCATCATATCGATGTATGGTCCTAACTATGACTAAGCAGCCCACTTGAGGATTGAAGATTTCTTGGGGTTTCTAAAATGGGAAATAGGTGTCCTCAAGCAGGGGGCTGTGATATTTTGTATCATCCAAGGTAGTCACACCTCGCATCCAGATTATTCAGGGCGGTGTTCAACAATCAAACCCAGATCCCGAGAACAAATATATCCCGATTCTGTGGATACCCATAGGAAATCTGGAATAGTCAAGAGGCAGGTGAAAAGCAGCACAGACATCACTTTCAGATGCTAGATGTCTTGTCAGCATCGTTAGCGCCGAGGTCTCGAGGAACAGCGATCCGCATGATCTCTTGTGGCGCCGCGAGGGAGCCCGAAATGAACGCATTGGGTATGTTCCTGACTCGAGGAACAAACAGATTTGCCAAATTCAGTTCTCAAGGCTAGCGAAACGGTTTTGCTAAACTCTGACAGACATTGTTTAGTCTACATTCCCTTGCTAACCCGTGCTAAGCTTTAGACTTAACGCATCAGACGCAAAGGATTCTGACACGGTCAAACTCCTGCTCGTTGTGGTTCCTTAGGAGATGAATGTGGTCTAATTGAAGGGTAATCCTTGTTGTGAATTATACCCTGGAATCAAAGATCCCGTTAATTAGATTCATTTCAATCGTTCTTCTACTCATATCAAAGTCCTTGCGCAAATAACCTTAAGAAGATTACCGAGCGCGGCCCAACAATGCTTGCTGGTGTCCAGATTTGAGGTTTCAATACTCATTACCTCATGATCATCAACCACGCTTACTTACGATTAGAGAGCATGTACCTTGCTTACAGAATGATACTCCAGGTATGTTAGTCATAATCATCACCGCAATCGAGATCAATCAAGTCCCCTACTGACAGCACGTAGATTGTGAACCGGACGCTACGGGAACCTCTAATCAACCACGAGGTAACCTCAACTAATCGGGAATCCAGGAATAGCTGACACTTTTCTGGCCTTCAAACCGTAGTTACAACGATAGACTAAAGCTCCCACGCCACTGTTCTTTGATTCCTCTTTCTTTGGATCCACAGCGCATAATCTTATTTCCCCCTGTTACTTCGGATTCAGGGACTGGCACTATACCGGATGTTGCTATACGGTGACATAGTCGCTGAGATCTACGCAGTTCATGATACCTAATATGCCACTGTATGGAAATTGATAATTTACTTAATTAGTGAACTACTCTTAATAGTGATCTAAAGGTAAATGATGCCTCTTATCGCTCTCTCAACGTCTCTAAGAAGCATCTCGGTCAAGTAATAATTGCAGCTCTATTCCTGTCGTCTGTCAAAGACTTCAAATGCGCTAGCAGTGATTGTGGCGTCGAAGACTACCTATGCAAGCTGACAGATATACGAAAACTATCAAATTTATCAGCATGCATAATGCCTATAGACGAAATTTTGCTCGAAAATAGGTCTCCGCTGAATTATATCCTGAATTGAGCCCTGGTGAGCAAACATTCAGGCTTCAAGACACCTAGCTAGCGCCTCTTCTCTTTAGCAGTAGTGGAGTGAGGAATATTCATGATTTGTCCGTGGGACCAAAAGAGTAACCGCGGAACCATATTTGAATGGAAACTCTTGATTTTTTTAATACTACCCTCCGGGTCTAGATGGAGTTTCTCACGTTAGCCACCTTCTGTTTAGATACAACGATCGACGATGGATCAACGAGAGCAGAAACAACTCTGCGCATGCTAATTTCAGCATTGATGGAGTTGCGTTGTCTCCAACTACTAGCTATACTAAAGCACTCACGTCACTTGGTACTGCTCAGAGGATGAAGTATAAAGTCAAGATCGTTCCTCGATAATATGATATGTTTTGAATCAAGACAACAGGCTTCTACATCTAGAACACAGATCTAGGATTCCAAATATCTCACGGTTCTTCTCTCTCTATTCGTCCATTCAAGATGTTCTTTAGCAATGTGAGTATATTTATACTTCTATGTAGATCTTCTACTGATGATGATCAGGCTCTTGCAATTTTCTCCATTGCTGGCCTTGTGGCAGCGGCTCCTTTCCCCAGTGAAGATTTTGAGGGTTATATCAGCCATGGCCCTAACTACCAGCCGAACAGGACTGAGCCAGACGGCGCCCGTATCCTCCAAGCTGGAGAAACTGTGACATCCAGTGTTGCTGTGCGTAGCATCAACAACAAGGACGGAATTGGCGGCGGTACCGATAAGTACACAATGTACTGGGGAGATGGCTCTCCCTCTCACGGATGGCCCTCGACAAAGCAATGGTAAGTGTCAAACATTACCTTACTCTACAGGAAAGAGAAGCATACTAACACATCTGTAGGGTCTCTTTCGATGACATGTAAGTTGAATAACTCATGTTGGTCAGGGATGCTATCTAACCATTGAAACTCAGGTTCAACAATAACAAAGCCATCATGCGTAGCTCCTGTGGAAGCATCAAGGATCACAGTGGCAAAACCGTTGCGAACGACAGCGAGGATGAGATTGGCAAGATTTATGATGCTATCCAGCAAGTTGCAAAGGAGACCTACGTTGATCACCGTTTTATCCTTGCCGTCATCCTGCAGGAATCTGGTGGATGTGTCCGTGTCTCGACCACGAACTATGGAGTTCGCAACCCAGGTCTCATGCAGGATCACAACGGCGACGCAACCTGCAACTCTGACAAATCTCCGTACACGGTTCAGAACCCATGCCCAGCGAATGTGATCACGCAAATGGTTCGCGACGGAAGTAAGTCAACTCACATCACTCTTGCTTAACTTGCGTTCTGCACCTCAAAAGGAAAAATAAGCCCTGACACTAACGTGAAACTCCCAAACAGCTGCCGGAACCAGTACCGGTGACGGCCTCGCTAATTGTATCAACCAGAGCCGCGCGACTGACGCCTCTGCATTCTACAAGGCGGCTCGTATCTACAACTCCGGCTCGATTGCCTCCTCCGGAAACCTCCAGGACGGCATCGCCACTCACTGCTACTCCTCAGACATTGCGAACCGTCTCACGGGATGGGTCAAGGCCGCTCATGGTTGCAATCTTGATGGTTAAATCTTCCGCTGAGGGACCAACGACGGCAATCTGGCCTTCCAATTGCGAAAAGTGAAGGCATCCAAAAATTGAAGATAGTAGATACTCCATTTTCTAATGTCCATATTGCCTCCTCATCGTTCTCTATGCATATCCATCTGTCTTTTCGGGTATATGTTATATACGTCCGCTCTTTATATAGTACATTATATGCCTCTATTTCCGATATCTCGCACGACAAGCAGAAATAGGACAAATGGCATGAAGACAACAGAAAGAAAAAAAAAAACACTATCCGTTCCTGAAAAGTCCCTACTCTCTTCCAGTGTCCCAGGAGAATATAATGGACATTAATCAGCATATGATCATGCAAAAACAAAAATAAATCTAGATATTTCGTATAATGCAATAACAATTCTTGATTATATATTATTTTTCTTCCTTACTCAGAATAAAGTGACATTGGAGAAGTTACCTTAGTACCGAGTACAATGATTTTCCGAGGGCAACTGTAGTAGAACTCTTCTTCTAAACTTTCGTTCTTTATTCTCGATTTGCAGGGATTAGACATGGCGACGTGAGCTCTGTCATGATGGCTGACGACTGTCTTCTACATCAAATCTCAATGAGGGGGAGGGTGCGGGGGTGCTCCGATATTTAAGATATTCATTCCCTTGTCAACACGCGTACATACATCTCTCTCTTTCCTTCTAATACACACTCCGATTCCTTCCCAGCATAAACAGTGCTAAGGAATAATAATGTGAACCTTAATATTAACCAGATTCGTTTCATCGCAATAATTCTTTCCCTTTGAAGGGTTACATGACTTCTTGGGCATACATGACTTTCAGGGCTATGGTGTTAAAACCGGGGTCTTGGTCTAATTTAATTCAGGGGATAGGATAACATAAGGGTGGTGAAAAGGGGGTCGGGGAGTAGGAAGAAGCAACGACCACATAGCACCACCAAGTATTAAGGGATACAAGGGGAGTGGCCGAAAATGAAGGGGGAGGTGGGACCGTGGAGGATAATTGCCAGGGTGGAAGACAGGTTGGGAGGGATGACTCAATGATGCACAGGGCTTATATCGAGGAGGCAAGTCCTTAAAACTCAGGGTAACGAGACACCATGGCATGAACGCTCGAGTGGATGAACTGAGGACTTGGACCGAACAGGGCATGAGGTTCTAAGGACCAAGGGACGCCACGGAACACGCGACAAGAACTCAGAATGTTCCATTCACGGCGTCACTTCCCCTACCACATTGACCCACTGGGGCTTGTAAAAAGGGGGGAACCAACCGACGGTCTCAAAAAGAGATACACGTCACTGGTTGAGGCTGTCGTTGGCATGATCCTACGACATGGCAGCAGCCGTGGCCAGGTTAACTTGGCGCTTGACCTGTTCTCGAGCCCATCGAGCAGTGTCGATTGTACGCGGGCCATACTCCCGGCTGGTCCTTGTCTCCCTCACCAGAGTGGTGACCCAGTCATTGCGGAAGTACGCAGCAAAGTCGCCATTAGGGAAGGCATCCGACAGGTCACTGAGGTGTGTCAGTTGCAAGACCAAACAAGGAAGTAGACTATATGACTCACCCAAGAACCCCCATTGATGCTCGCATGAGACCTTCGCTTCTGCTTGAGTCCTGAGAGATAAGGTGAAGCAGTTGGAAAATTGATTCCACATAAGGTTGCAGTTGGTTGACTACTATCGTCAGCAAATCATCAGATGATTCAGGAAGTGGTACTCACTCTGTTGCGTCCCCTTGTAAGCAATGAGAATTCCTCCCCAGGCATCCATGATGCCTTCACGAAGCGAAACGACGTATTCCAGCATGTCGAACGAGACGTCAGGGCTGGCAGTGACGTTCGACGCCTGCTGGAGCACCTGAGCAACAACTGGCAAGTAAGTGTCGAAATGGGTTCCGATCGCCTGAGCAATATCACCAAAGGTTTCCAGAATTGACGGCTTCAGCTGGTTGCTAAGAGTCGTGCTCTGTATAATGGTCAGCTAGAATAGTTCTTACACATGGGGATTGAAAATAGTACCCTCAAGTTGTTGAGCAGATAGTTCATGAAGGTGTCACAGTATGGCTGGGCCTTCTCGTTAAGCGATCTGGTGATATCACTGACGAGGCCAATAGCCATAGCGCACAGACCAGGCTCCTCCTGGTTACCCAGGGCGTTATACAGGAATGGAGAGAATGAATCCATGTACTTGACAAAGTCGTCCTCCAAGGCCGTAGCAACTGCACCAACGGTGGCAAAGACAGTGTCCGGAACACTGGACTTGGGAGGTACGGTTGACAGGACCTGAAGTAACACATGCATAATGCGATCAGCCTGGGGCTTAATTTCCGTCTCGAGCCGCTGGACAATAGCCTATTAAGAAAGTTAGCAAAGGGTTACATAGGAACGCACAAACTACACGTACCAATAGCACACTCGTCAGACTGGTCTGCATCTCTTCCAAAGTGATCCGGTCTTCGACACTGACAACTTGCTGCTGCATTGGGACAGTCTGCTCGAGACGCTGAATGATAACATCCGACAGAGTGGCCACCATCGGAAGGCTGTCATTGGCGGCGTTGGTGACGAAAGAATTGAGCACCTCATATGCTGCGGTCCGGAGCTGGTTGTCCGCGTCGGTCCTGGGAGAATTAGGAAACAGCAGAGAAAATAAGATGGCTCTCATGCTTACCTTTCAGTAACAGCGAGCAGGGACTTAATGCTGGCCTCAAAGTGTTTGGAGAGAGGATTAGTCTGGGCACCTCCCTCACCGGAGAATCGATCGGCAAGGTTCATCAAAGCCCAGCAGCAGGAGCCAGCGATCTTGGGGGTACTGGCGAGACCATTGAATAGACAAGAGATCAGGGGCTGCAGGTGCACATCAGGGTCGATGGCCTCAGCGCAGTAGTCACAGATACGGCCAAGGGCATAGGCAGCAGAGTCCTTCACTAGGACCGAAACATCTTCCATCATGCTGATAAGAACCGGCAGTGCTTGCTTGACAAGGGGCTCCAGGACCGACAGATCCGGCCCATCCATGATGGCACCAAACGCAGCCACAGCAGCATCGCGCCGGTGCCAGTCCTCGTTGCGGATATTTTCCTCGACGAATGCCAAGACGGGTTGGATGATGTCACCCTGTACACACTGAGAATACAGCTGCAGCGCCTGGTAGGCTGCACGGGAAACGTTGTATTCGTCCTCACTAGCATCCTCATCCTGCTTGCACATGATTTGGAGGAGAACGGGGACCACCTCGCGGCAGGCAATGCGCGCGAAGTTGAAGAAGGGACGGATTTCAGTCGACCCCTCCGCTTGTGCCTGTCATGTTGGTCAGATACGGAGCATAGACCGATCAGCTATCTTTGCGAGGACACTTACTGCAGCATTATCGTCTTCAATGGCGATCTCCTCCTCACAGACAGTGCACCAAAATTCAATAGCAAGCTTAGCGACATCTTCTTCCTCATTTTTCATGCCCATGATAGTCAACCCGAACAGTGCCTTCTCCATATAGAAGCGCATCTTGTCATAGTAGGATCCCATGATCCGGTTCAGGCATCCAAAGGCACCCGCCTGGACGCGGGTATCATCGGCCTGTGTAGCTTCGCAGACCACCTGCATGATATAATTCCGCTCGCCCTCGTTCTCCATGTTCGAACGCACGAAGTCGATCGCATCACCCAGGGCCGTGAGTGCAGCATTGCGAACCTCCATGTTCTGTTCCTCGCGCCTGGCACCCTGGACGACGGCAGTCAAGATGGCGTTCGAGTGCGCCTCCAAGCTCTCCCGTAGTTCGGGGTCATCGGATTCACAGATGAAGCCAATCGTGGTCAGCGACGCCTGTTTCAAGTGATCCGTCCCGCTGCCCACATTCTGGACCAGTGTGTTCATCAATTCCGGCCACTCGTTACGGGGGAGCTCGATGGCAGCAATGGAAACGATGAACTGGGCCGCCGATTGACCGGCGCGGGCATCGCTGGAGGCCAAGGTCTGGAGCGCCAGCTCCTTGACTTGCGTCTTGATCTGTGGGTTGACTTGTTGGACCCATCGTGCTTGCACCTGACGCAGCCTGGCAATATCTCGGAAGGTGAAGGAGTTCTTGAGTGCAATACCAGCGGCCGTTCGCACGTGGGGCGGGGCACTCTCATTTGCAAGCTCTTGGGCGAGGGTAGTGATATAGGCGGCCTAGACGGAGAGACAGTTCAGATTAGCGTGAGAACAGCTAATATCTTGAGGCCCAGGCCACGGTGGAGGGGCACAAGGAAGGGGGGAACCACATACGAAGTCTACCTCTGCCGCGTGCAGCAGCTGCTGCTCGGCATTCTGACGCGTTGTCGCATCTACAGAATCAGAAGATTAGCTCAACTCCAACTTCGAATCTCCCAGAAGTGGCTCCAACAGAGGCCAAGCGTTGCGGGATCCATACCGGGCGACAAAGTTCCTTCCAACACGACTCTGACGTCCATGGTGCCTATGCAAAAACAAACCCGGGTCTACACTGCAGCCAGAACCACAGATAAATTGAAAGCCGCAGCGGAGCGGAGCGGGGTTGAATACCACCAGGTACGAAGTTTGTCTGCTGTAAAAGAGTGTGGTTGTGGGATCGGGGGGGTAACAATTGTGAGGTCGAGAAATGGTTATAATGTGGAAAGGATGGCGGTTTGTGGAATATGACGAGGCTCTACACCAGCGTCCGTTTCCCGGGGGGGCAAAGAGAAGTTTCCCCTTTGACGCACCGCAAATGCAGAAGAGGTAAAAAAAGGTGCAGAGCAAGGCCCAGCAAGGCGTCAAAGATCAGAAAGAGGAAGATATTATTACAGACAAGAGACAGGCTCTGACTGGCAGAGGGAATGGAGGAAGTTTCTCAGATCTGGGGGGGCAGTGAAGGGCCGTGACTGGTAGGGGAAGTTAGGCGGTGGTCTGTGGTCGGTGGTCTGTGATCTGTGGTGCTGCTTCTTCTCTGCTCGCTCCGTTTGGCTGCCGCACCGCCTGGGGCACGTGAGACCACCTGACATTGCTTTTTTCCCACAACCCTTGCGGTCAAGCCAGGATCATCTCCCATTCGCAAGGCGTCCATTTCTTTCATCGTTGTCGGTTCATGTTTCTTCGCCTCCTCCAGCTCTCCTGACTCTTCCCATCATGGCCAGCGACACCGTCTGAGGGGGGCCAGAGGTCGGCTCTCTCCTGCGCCCCTCCTTGGGTCTCTTTGTTTTGGTTTTGCTGCTTGAGGTGGATCGCCCACCGTCGCTCTGCGACCGGGGCGACCGGCGGGACCGACCCAGCCCAACACACAAAGAGAGAGCGAAAAACAGACATGGAAGCCTCTTCGAACACTTTAGAAGCCCTTTCAAGACGGGTGATAATATCTGCGTCCCTGTGTTCCGATCTACACCGGTTGTGATTTGCAGAAGGCAGCAGGTCCCTTCTGGATCACTGCACTCAGTAAGGTAGCATCTGAATATAATCCTACGTAGTTCACGTGCGTATGAAATTAGAACAAAAAAGGGTCCATTTTTTGGGTCTGCAAAGCAGCCTATGGAAAAGTAAACAGTTTCCCAGAGTTACCTATAATCATAGCTATTCTCCCCACGACGTGTGATACGATTACATTATTCGGACATCGTCCCTCCTTCTTCATCTTCCTCATTCCCTTCTTCTGGAACTTGGTTGTCCAAGTCGAGAACGTCATAACGAAGGCCTTCTCCATACAATACACACACAACGCGACGTCCTTCACGTCCGTTAACGTCGACCCGGATGGGCTTCGACTTGGGACCAGTAGACCCAAATGCATGTCGAATGCGGTCTACATGCGTGGATTCCAATGAGAGACGAACCATTGCGGTAGAGGGTACCTCAAAATCGGAAGATGAAGTGGAGGCAGGATCAATCTCGACATATGTCGGTGAGAAGGGCACATCCTCATTGGATCCCCCGGCAAATGTCTGGTTCGAAGTAGGCAGAAATGGAAAATCGAGAAGGTAGCAAGATCCAGCTTCGGGGAGTTAGCTCGTTGGGTCTCCTCAGACAACAAATCATGAAGCGGAGACTTACATCGATCGGACCAGAGCACCATAACTGTGTCGTCCTGTACGAATTGGACTTGGCGGATGTCTCCCTCCTGCAAACACACGCCAGCAATATAAGTACCCTTGGTGGAGCTGACACCATTGACCGTCTCGATGATGGTCCGGTAGACATAGACTAGCGGTGAGAATCAGTATCATATTGAGGATTGAAAGAAGAACTGAGGGTATCGTACATGTATCTTTCGACTTCAAAGACTTCACGGCAATGTAAACGGAGCAGCAGTGCTCGAGGTTGGCGTCCTGCATGCACGGTCAGCATCGTGAGAAAAGAAAGAGGGACAAGGGACAATTACGTCTTGACGCATAGTCATATCAATGACGCTCTCGTCGCATTCAGAATGGAGGGTCAGCGGAGATCGGTGAAGGATACCTCGCCGCTGGGTCAGCGCAATGTGTGCGAAGACCTTATCGCACTGCAGGCCCAAGCGGCTCGTGAGATCATTCAACTTCGGAAGCTCTGCGCGATTATCACTCTGGTGCTCCCGATGCTGCTTGCTTTGTTGAGCCAGAAGCTTCTTGTACTCCTCGTAAAACGAGCCATCCTGATCAGAGGGTGCCCATTTACCGGAGGAGGGCGCAGGTCGAATACCTAAGCTGGGAGCAGGTTGGATGAAGTCTTGTAGGGCACTTTTAGTCATAGCTCCCTGTATGTATTTGAGTGTACGTGGATGATCAATCATATCGGATTTCTCCAGCAGCTCTTCGAGAGTCTGGGACATGGGCTCCGCACTCTGGATGTCGATCTCATGCCGTAACCACTTGGAGAATGCGAGGAATTGTTCCAGTTCCTCGTTGGCATATATCAGAATTTTATGTGAGAGCAAGTAGAGGCAGTCGACCGTTTCTACAACTGCATTTAGATCCTTCGTCTCGAGCCCGAGGACACCACTGAGCTTGTGAAACTTTGAAAGTCCAGTGAGTCTGCTTAGCAGAACGAGACATCTTTCCAATGCGGGAAGGAGACATTCGTGGGTAAGCCTGCGGACGTTTTCGTAGCCGTTCTGAACGGCTTTCTCCCAGCGTTTGTGACCCTGGGTCTGTTGTCAGCATCGTCCTGACCTACTTAGGAAAACAGCAGATGGACGAACCCTTTCCGATACGATATCCACTAGGAACTCCTTTAGGGGCTCAAAACAATCTCCTGTAACTACAAGATGATACAGCCCGGTCACAAAATCGCAATGGCATTTCTCTTGGAGATCTTCGTTGATGTTTCGCATGAATCTAGCAGGCAACTCCAGAGCATTCTTCCACTCCAGCTGGATCTGACGCTGTACCTGGTTGATGTATCTCAACAAGTTTTGTAACTGAGTCGTTTTTGATGCAAGAAGACACAGATATCGCCCGGATTTTGTAATGAAGCGCAGGTCCAGGGTTAGCATACGCAGAGGTCCCCTGGTCCCTGTCCCTGGAGCTGACACTAGTAGCACGTGCGTGGAGCTCATCGGATGTGCAGCATGTAGAAAGGGCTTGCAAGACTTCAAAATAGGATCAGGGCTGCCAATATCGAAAGATCCAATCTCAAAGCAGTCAAATATCCTCAGATGAAGGGTACCATCGTCAAATCCCACCACTAGTACATCAACGGTATCGCTAGAGTTCTTATTGGAGTGGAAAATGGCATCAACAGATGCCCGAGAACTGAACACATCATCGCTGGTCAATCAGTTAACACAAATAGATCTGCAAATAGTGAGGAACCCTGGAAGATACTTACTCACTTCCTGTACCTGGCAAGGTGCTCAGCTTTGGTAAAGAACTTTCTATGTCCAGCATTGCCAGTTCCCTGGGCAAATCTACCTTCAGCACATTCGCTTTGGTCGGATCCGTCTCCTGTGACAGCAGCTTCTCTAAAGAAAGATGGCTGGAGATACCTTTGAGTTGTCGCTGGGTAAAGCTATAGTCTGTGAAGTTGACACCCCATCCTAAGCAAGTGATCTTAGGGCTCTCTTTTGTAGGTCCCTCCGACCGACCGTCTTCCTGCTGGCGAGCAGGATAATGATGGACTACTTTCCCACTGTAAGAGCTTATAACACGGATGGTGTCATCACCTGTTGCAATAGCAAGTAGATGTCCTGTGTATGTGATTAGATAAGGAGGAATATCAGGGTCACAGTAACAGGAATTCTGAATCAAACACCGAAGAAAAAAAAAATATATTCAAGCTGACCACAACAACAAAAAAAATACAGCGGTATTGATAGAACTTGAGAGACTAGACATGTAACCAAAAGGATGAAGACAGGGCATAACAACAGATGCTTCAAGGGAAAAGCTTACCATCATCTTTCCACATAATCTTCCTAATCTCCCCCTTCCAATCGTCCTCATCTTCCTCATCATAATCAAAGTACGAATCACCACCAAATGAGCCTCCAAAGACCTTCTGTCCATTCAAATGAAAGACATGCAACTGCTCATCCTGGGTAGCCAGCGCAACGAGGTCCATGGTCGGACAGTATGCTAGTGAGTCTGGCTTGCATTTTGCTGGCAGAGTCTTCTCCGCGACGGCGGTGAGCCGCGGGTGCTGTTCGCGACGCATAACATGGGCTTCGTCCATGTCTACGGAAGAAGCCCTCAAACGTGTCAGAAATTAATTTATTTTTGTTTCATTGTTGCTGATATGCTGTGCCGTTGCCAATATCCCTTTTTCCTCTATTGAGATGGCACTAGTCCTGGAGGGTGTGGGTTGCGAAAGATGTGGGTACCTGTGGTGGTTTTCTTGGCAAATGGGTTGTTTACCTGGTCATGTTTGAATTGCGATGCCGGCAAGATCTAACTTCGGTACCGACAAACGATAATGGCATAGAGCAAATGCATTCATGTGCTCAGTCTTCAGTAAGATGTACGGGATTACAGGATCATTGATCACGATGGCAATGCTATTATGTTCTCTATTCTATATTCCACCGTACTATCTATTGTACATGGGTATAACCGCAATAGCTACAGCTTTCCGACACGCTAAATCATCAAAATGTACGCTACTTCCAGAGAGCGAATGTGACCTAAATATAAACTTCATCAGCACACATTATGTGCGTCCACTTGGATCATGTCTCCCAGATAACCCAGCTCGTCCATTAATTCCTGCATCACCGAGGAACGAGATAAAGCAGCATCATTGAATGAGCCTGAATTGTTGTTGTTCGTCTCGAATTCTATGTTATCATCCTGCGCATCATTGCTTCGTTCGGGAAATACAGTGCAGGAAGAGGAAGCGCTGTCCGGCGCTTGCAGAATGTCGCCCATCGAACCCAAACGACCAAAGAGCCCAGCATGGCGTTTAGGGTTGTATTCATCGTCTTTCGGGGTTGAAATGCAGAGACCGGATATTCGCAGATCGTCCGAAGTAATGATAAGAGGCGGAAGTCCAGACGAGAATCCCAAAGAGGGAGAGCCGTCCACGATTGCGGTCGATGTGGACTCAGGAATTGCATTCAGTGTAGGCGTTACCGGCCCATGGAACGATGCGCTCCCACAATGTTTGTCTGGATGCGGTACAATCGAAACATCATCGAAGGTCGAAGTATGACTGTCATTGTTGAATGTCGATGAGGATGTCATAGATGCGGGAGAAACCGTCTCAACTTCTTCATCTGTGCTCCATTCCGAAAAGCGACTTCTCTCGCGGAAAGAACCAGCACAAGACCCATCAGTTGAAGTCCAGTCTGAGAAATGGCTCTGCAACGCATCCATGTCCAGTGCTGCATTCTGAGAATCGATGGTCTCTAGGGCTTCGTCCATGACCGAGGACGGAGAGTTTGGTAGAGTAGGTAGTCTCTTCTCGCTGGACTTATACGCCCTCGGGGTGGGGGTTTCGTCATCTGCTGCAGGCATGCTGCCAACTGAGACTGAGAGGGAGGAATTGTAGTGGCACAATGAGTCTTCCAGACCCCCAGACCTCGTATTAGTAGTAGCATTAATAGAGTCGTCATGAGCGATATTTTCTACAAGCGTATTGACTGCTGAACAAGTTCCATAGGGTGACAAATCCCTAGCAACCAATTTCGCAGCCCGACGGTCCTGGATAGGTAAAGGACCGTAGTCGTTTGCGTTGAAGTCATGGTGTCGGAAGGGGAGTGTTCCTGGGTAATCGTGCCCATTGCTGCTTGTGCGGGAGACCAGCCCAGAGCTATAATTGGAGGAGCAGTAACCGGATTCTGGAACCACAAGCCAATGGTCATCAGCATAATACCGATGATTCTCCTCCTCTCTTCCTGCAAGTCGGCCCCTGCTCTCCTCAGGATGAGGAGTTGCAGACCGCGATGGTGTCCAGTTTCGAAATGCATCCCGGATACCCCTCGATTTTGGAGGAGACACTGATCGGGCTTCCTTCCTGCCCGGGTCCTTTGAGGGACGATAATCAAGAGTCGGTATTGCACTTGCCGGCTGAGAAGCACTTCTTTGAGCAACAGCATACAACGGCAATGAGAGGAGTGAATACCATGACGACAACTCTCCCTGGGAAATTGTAGGGGAGGTTTTCAGTCGAGGTAGCTTCGGTTTGGGCGGAGTCCTGGGATTCATGTATTTGTCTTCGGGGTTCATCGTTCGATAGTCTGATCTCTGAGAACTGACACTACTGTCTCGCTTGCGCCTGGTCTGCGTATCGGGAAGGATGACAGGAACGTTGAGCACATTGACTGGCTGTCCAGGGAGAAAGGGACACGAGGTTGTCATTGGTTCCGCCTCGTTATAATATTCGATGTCGTTGTCCAAAACATACTATGCTCGTCAGTCCACACCCATCTCGCTTTTGAGGAGATCAAACTCACATAATACCAGTATGTCCCTCCCATTTTCAGGCCACCAGACCGCCCGGGTGTTGGACTACTAGTTGAACCATCGCAGATAATATCGGTAAATGTATGACACCCTCTCCAATGCCCAACACCTATTCGTTTATCCTGTTCCATGGCATAAGACTTTGTGAAATTGTCCCATGATCCCAGTAGCTGCACAGATCGAACATGGGGAGGAGTATGACTATCTGTGGAGTTAGCTCCAATCACGACGTTCTCTCGATAAACATATACTCACAGCAGAAAGGTCATCAGAGTCGTGGAAGTCATGTTGAAGATTGTGTTGGAAATAGTAAGAGAGGTAACAACAGCAAGGTAGAAGATGCCAACAGTATGTCAGTAAAAGACGGTACTACTAAAATGTTAGATGAGCCATGGATATTGGTCGATTGGATGGTTTGCGAATGGATGTAACGAACCACGGTCCGGCGCGAGGCTCCCGCCTATTCTTATGAGCAGAGGATGTCAACGTCGGGTCTGGACTGGCCCTTTGGCGCCTAAACAATTGCTTCTATTATTGTTCAGTATACCATGCATACTATCGTCGTTGACGCCCAGTGTGGTCTTCCGAATGCGCAGTGCTCCAACAGCACATCTTCACGGCCGCCACTGGCGTCCTGCGTGCTAGGCCCGAAACACCGTCACGAGTCTACCTTGTCGTCGAGTGTTTCTATGCCCCGAAAGCTCCCCGTCGATGATTCAGTAATCGCACCGCTTCAAGGTGATATTAAGGGGTTGCTGTGTACAACCAGCCTGGAGGAAATTGATAACCAATGACGGTGTCCCTCCAGGATTCCAAGCGCCGTGATTCGGGGCTGTGGGTTCAATGTTATGGATATGGGCGCTTGCTGAAGGGAACCGTTTAGATTTCTCTTTGGTGGTTCGTCGAAGACAACGCGAGACCCCAGATCGTTCGAAGAGTATCGTTGAAGCAATCAATCGAGGACGACGTCCCCGTGTCTCCAACAACGACGGGTGATAGTTATAGGAAACAAGTTTTCTCCATGGTCGGCGATCTCACGTCACTTGCAAGGACAGAACCTTGCGGGGAACAGTGAACCCTGAGCCATTGAACTTTCTGAGCGGCCATCGTATCCGAAATCATATCGCGATCGAAGGCGGGACCCGAGAAGTTGCATTGGAAAATGGGATGGCGTCTTCCTAGTTGCGGGCCAGTTGTTAGGTTACTATTAGCGACGGCGCAACCAGAGCCAATCTCCGCAAGACGCAAGCGGCAGGACCAGATAGTCTTCTTTTCGAGTTGCGATGAGTGGCATCTTGTTTGGTGACATATCCAGTGGAGAAAGTGACTGCGCACCAGCCATGTCCGTCTGGCCATGCGTGCTCCGCCCCGGCCGATCCGACTTGCGGCTTGGGGCTGAGTAGGAAAAAAAGCCACTCTAGGATCTCCCACCCGCTTACAAAGTGACCGACGGACACAACAATCCCCATTGTGTTGCTCGATACCATTAACTAGCACGTCGTGGAATGCGCCTTGGCTGTGACCTCTGCGGTCAGCCACCATGCCCCTCGATGATTTCGGACGTGGACAGTCCTACGTCCATGGGTGCGCCGCAAACGGATTGCCGCCGACTCTGCACGGTTGGCTTCCGCGTTCGCGCAGTCACTCGTCCAGCGTCTCGCCGGAATCAGGACGACTCCACCGTTGAAACGAGAAGATTTGCCAACCGGAAAGCCATGAAAGCAGCCCTGAACCTTGCAGGGACAGCTCAACAACCCCCCGGACGCTGATCAGTCTCGGTCCGTCCAGACTGTGGCCCGAAAAAGCTGTAGCCGGTTCCAGGGGGAATAATCAATCAGCGTTCGCAGTCGCTTCATGAATCACAACCCGGTGACGGAACCACTGCAGGAACCGCATAGTTGGAACGCTAGCAGCAGGCTATCGATGGAGATTTGTGATGGTTGCGATCGCTATGGGGATGGACTAAGACCCAGAAACAACTTCTGACGGTTCTTCAGGGCTGGGGCGGACGGCCCTCACAGCTTGGTTGATTACATTCTTTTCTAGAAGTTCTCTCTCGATTTTCACGCTGTCCGCCCCGTAGCTCTCGAAACATTCCCTACGTTTCGAGTATCGCTCTCTAATCGTAACTAGTAATGTTCCTGCGAGGTGGCCTAGACCGCTACAAGTGGCGCAAGGAAGCGCTGATGTTGTTTCAACTAGAGCGCACACGCCCCTCCTCACTTTATCCGTCCGGTCGGCGAACCTATGGACTCGGGCCACGCTCTCTTCCAGGATCCCCAATAAGACCGACAGTAAGAGATAATCTGCAGACCAATGATGAGGACATGAAGCAATATTACTCGCTAGTTTCAGTCATGCACTATTGCATGGTGATGTATATTACCGTCAGTACCAAATCCACAAGAAATGGCTGGACTCTACTAAGAGTGAGAACTACCTACATCTCAAGAAGTTAATGTCGTGATGTCGTGAGCACACCAGCAGCCCTACTAGCAACATATCTTGATCATCCAAGGTGTAGTCCTCTGGCGTACTTCCCCTTGAGCTAGCTGTAGAAGATTTCTCTAGATGTATGTCTCCCGTTGCATACCTCCAAGCGCAACTCATCTGGGTCTGAGATATATATTTTAAGATGGCATACCAGCCAGAACTTAACATTCGAACCATGATCCAAACATCAACCCCTCCATCTACAACGTTCGTCTCTGCAACCACTCTAGACATGGTATCTATTCATTCCATCCCTTCATCGCGCAGGACAGTGCATTTATCCCCAGTCACCATCATCATGATCAAGGATCTATCCGGACTAAATATCCTTCCGAAGATGGAGTATGATCCGTTCCTAGGACATCTAGTGCTTTTCTAGGGCTACCTCACTGGGCTGGACGGTTAAAATGGACTAGGGTGTATTCCGGATTTTACATTAAACAAGCCATGGACCATGGGAAGGCAAGGATGCCATCGAATATGGTTGCAAATTCGCAACATGATCGTATCTCCCTTGTATCATATACTAGACTCTGTCCTTTTATCTTCAAGGCACGTAGGACTGCCCGCCCAAGACTCATATCCCATTCGAATGTTGGTAGAGTATGTTGACCTTAGAGAGGACGATAGGGACCATTTCCTTCGATCCTTATCCGGGACGATGAAGCAAATGCATATTTGCTCTGTGAGTTCGTCCATCATCTTTGGTATGACGAGCACAGTTACATCCTACCCATGAAGGCTTGGAAGGACATCAACACAGCCTCCTAATGCTCACTTATTCCTGTTCCTATCATGATACCGTTTGATTGTGAGATTACTTGACGGGGGCGATATTAAAGGATAGCAAAAGCAGCGGGAACTTCAGACATACGCACATCGCTATATATAATAAGTATGGTGGAAATCTCGATTTTTATGTATTTATCATCTGAACCATTATAGTCTCCCTAACAGGTATTGAAGTGACTATTCGCCTAGAAACGTGAGAAATAAAGTTTCATACAAGTAAACTTTCTAGTAAAGGCCGAGTGGCTATCTTGATCCTGTCAGACCCTCGCAACGATTCCGAGATCAGGAAACTGTCCGCTATTGAGAAAGGATGGGAGGAGATCTAATGCTGTAATATGAATGAATTTAATGAACCTTCCGTTTATCATACTTCTTATGGACTGCTCCGAGCACCACCTGCACAGCGACGTTTAGCGAATTGTAGTTTCAAGATATGATGGAATTACCTTCAGAATCCCTTCTCCACTAAGTGTCTGTCCTTGTTGTCCCCTCCAAGGGACAGTATCAACAATATCCCGTATCTTCTCGTTGCGAATCTTGTCCTCTAATTCATCATCAAGCTCTTCAAGATATCTGCGAGCCGCTTCGTCGTCTCCAATTTGGAAGAATTGAATGCCCACCTGCCAAGGCATAGCTTTGCATTTATCATTATCCAATCGTTTTGCTGTGTCCACAATAATACTCTCGGCATCATCAGTAAACTCTCCGTCCGTAATGGCAATAATATTTAAAGGTCGCACGTAGAGTGCAGGATCCCTCAGAATCCCTCTCTCATCGGTGGCTGCCACCATGGTTTCCAGTCGGGCTAGATAAGGCTGCAGGATTTGAAGAAGTCGTCTTCCAAATGGCGTGGCACCACGTGGCATCACACTACGGAAGATGCCTCGAACACCCTCTGCAGTTTTGACATTCGTGTAAGCTCCAAGGAAACTATCTCTTGCATTTCGATGGTTGAGGAAGTAGATATCGATTCCATTGGGATCAAACTGTGTGCAGACTGGTGCAATCGCAGATATTGCGTTTTCAGCCTCTTGCCAGCGCAATCCTTGCATACTCGAGCTGTCGTCTATGACAAAAATGGTGTCAAACTCCTTGAGGAATGCATAAGGAGAATCGCTGCCAATAGGAAGCTGATATCCTATTGGGGACTCTGTTTCTGATGACGGTGCTTCGGAATATGGGGGAGGCATCCAAGGATCGTTGTCATGCTGGCTGGAAGTTGACTTTCCAAAGTCTTGTACGACTAGAGGGCTCTCTGAATATTGGGATGTGGAATGTCGATGACCCATTATTGAATAGAATCTGAATGTCTAGGATTGCTAAAAGGACCCTTGTGAAAATGGTTGAGAGAGCTGTTTCTCACAGCAAGGGATGGCGAAGTTTTAGAGGTGTCGAGTCACAGATTGAACTCTCAGTATATTATGTATGGAGCACAGTGAATTTGAATAGTGTGGCGCAAATGACTCTGAGTCTTGCAGATGGCGGGTGCCGTCGTCTGTCTTATCTCAGATGGGAATTATCTCCCAACAACTTTGTAACAAGGAGCAGATGATGTATGCTTTCAAATGTAGTGAAATAATTGCAAAGTGAAGGACTTTATATAGGTTAGATTTTCTTCCTCCTTTGTTGGCTCTCCATTCTTTGAGTGGGAATTTTACGAGAAGAACGCCTTGCCATCATCCTATTCTACCAGGTGATAGGTTTGAGTGCGCCCGTTCAAAAGCACTTGTTTACAATTAGACGCTAACACCCGCGCTATGCAACGGCTAAACACTGCTGTTTATACATAGGGCTGATTGATGTGGTAAGAATGATGCCTGGGGCCGCACATTTATCTGCACTGCCTCGGGCGTCTGTCTGCCTCGCTTGTGGCATATCTGTTGCCCTGTGTACAGCCACGTGGCACGTTGGCAGGGATGCGAAACAGAGTCTATACATAATTATAATACTTTTGTCGATATATCGAGATGGGTTTTGGGAAAATCCAAGGCTTAGATGTCTGTAGGGAAATATTATTCTAACATAGCGCATGAGGCTGAGAGAAATGAATTTCTGCACGTCAGCCTTACCGATGCCATTGTCATCATTCAGCTAGTGAGACTGGCTAGTCAAAAAAAAAGAGGCAAGGTAGTTCTCTCGTGGATGCTTGTTATACATTTGGGAAATCACAAACGATACCTTTTTTAATACATCCATTTCCTTTCCAGAGATGAAATCTGGCGAGGGGCGTCGAGTCTATTGAGCAATACCTAATTTCTTGTCCCCATGGACCATTTCCCAATCCCACCAGGGGTCGTTGTCTGCTGTTGAACTGTTGTAGACGGCGTTCATGTGCATATTCTCAGTTCCTGTCGTGTGCATTTCCTGATCCATTTGATCCACCCACCGAACTATGCCAGTATCCCTTACAAGGATATCAATCATAACCAGAGCCTGCCCGATGCCTGTTTTACGCCCGATCCGGTAAAAGCGGCCTACAGCCCACTCACCGAGGCGACTGTCATAGCCATCAACTGAGGCAGCTAGGAACAGAGGCCAGAGTATTATGAACCCGCCGACGGAAGCCTTGGAGAGGCACACATCCTCGACTTGAATACCATCTCCATCAACATCTCCACATACGTATGGGGTGCTATAGCAAATATCCGCTGCGAGTTGTCTCATGGTGGTCCGAATATTGCGACATTGAACCCCGAATTCACTTGGAAATGAAACGGAAGCAGACTTCCCTTGTATAAGCCGTAGACGCGTCAGGATAATCTCGTTAACTAAGATTCGAGCGGCACGGTAGTTGTTCCAGGAATTACATATCCACAAATCGCTGTAGACATGATATCGACCATCGTAGGGATATGGCTCTTCAACTTGCGACTTCACATTGTGATTTCGTCGAGGGGCCATGACCGTATGATAAGCCCAGCTTGATGGAAGGCTGATGACCCAGGCTGCCAGATCGCATTCGATCGCACAGGCTGCCGAGAAAATCTCTGAATCCTCTGTGATTACTTTCGATGCGATATTAGCGCGCAGATTACATAGCGTGGCGACTATGTTGGTTAGCTGGTCAATGCAAGCATCTCCCGGGGCTCGTAATAATGCAGCTCTCTCTGAGAATTTAGCGAGCAAGGATGGAACATGTCTCTTTGTTTGAAGGCATGATATAAGCTACTCGGATGTCAGCGGTACAAACCCTTATCATGATGGTTATCATTGAGTAGATATACAATTTGGTTTCTTAATTGACTGAACATGCGCATTCCCGATTCATCTTCAAGTCGTCGAACCCCTTGTAGCTGGAAAAGTGCCGTAGCCCCGCTGACATGGCCCGTCCAGTTATCTATTGTCGTCATATTCTTGCAAGTGACAACCTTTTTATGGAAGTCAGATCTGAGAAGTTGGAGAGATAAAGGGTTTCTCCTCTCACCTCGAATATCGCTAGAAGGATCGAAGCCGTGAATGTCAAATCTGTCTTTGTCTGGCTGGGATCCGCAAGAGCTGCATTCACTAGACGCAAAGCAGACACATAACCCTCCCTTGCCGATATATCCAATGATGGAGAGTTATGAATATTTGATAAAGTTGCACACCCAACGGATGCAACAGCGGCCATTAAGGCCTTTCTGCCTAAGGAGTCCTCTAATCGAGGCGCAAAAAGCACTCCTTTTTTCAACAGCGACGCCCCTAGCCATGCATAGTTAGCGAAAAAAAAATTTGTAGCTTGCTCCGTAAGAGGGGCTGAGATCCATCGATGCATTAGAGAGCCACAATCGTAGTGTTGCTGTTGTGACTCCACCGTTGGGGTACGGTGTAGTACAAGAGATCTTGTCTCATCCAGGTCTGCGCCATTCCGAAAATAGTGTTCACTGCCCTTTGTTTTTATCAAATGAGAGGTCCTTCTAGACCTCCTAGCTGCTCTGGCTTTCCGCACTACCTCCTGGCTCTCATCGCGAAACAGGAGCGATAGCTGGTCTCGATAGCCAGGACAGGCACGGCTGGCCCTGGTGCACTGCGAACATACTGGTCTTGCCTGGTCGCACTGAGTCTCTAAATCAGCAAGTGTTGCGAGAAGAGAGGGTAAAACCCACGATCCACTACTATGACCAGCAGGCAGTCAGCCTCGACTCACTCACTCTGATTTTTCTAGAACGGCATTCCCCGCATCCCCTCGACGGTTTCCCACAATAGACCATCGTTAATAGCCTCCTGATCGATTAGACATCTGATCACCTCCAAGACAATTTGTAAAAGACTACATTTAGCGACTCGCAATAGTTTGACTGCGAATGTCTTTCCAGAACATGCAACTAGATGCTTCTAATCACCTGTCAGCAACATCGGAACTTAGATTAGGACACCCTTTAATAACGTATCGCTTCGCTAGCGCCCAGCGATAATAGACGATAACGGTAGCTCTGCCACCGATGCTGCGCTAAACTACATATGGCAATATTGTTATGATGCTGCCTGGAGG
This sequence comes from Paecilomyces dactylethromorphus, assembly GCA_029606265.1. Taxonomy (NCBI): domain Eukaryota; kingdom Fungi; phylum Ascomycota; class Eurotiomycetes; order Eurotiales; family Thermoascaceae; genus Paecilomyces; species Paecilomyces dactylethromorphus. The sequence continues at coordinate 3,089,725 of JAPVCE010000034.1, forward strand.
TGAGATTTATGGTCTCCAGTCTTGGCGAGAGAAGCTTCATTACACACCAAAGGCTAATTAACTAAGTAACGTGTTTTTTTCCCTTTTTTTTTTTCTTTTCTTTTCAAAATTAAGAGTCTGTCAAATTCTCGGGTCTTTAATTTAATATAAGATAAGAGATTCATTTAAGATCTTTGTACCTGACCTTAGAGATAACTCTTGAGAGGAATTAATCCATTAATTATCAATATTGTTTCCACCTTGTTCCCGTCACCCAAACCCCCCCATTGATGGCCTCGGCAGCAACATGATTACAGCCTTTCGGCCCAACCTGTTGATCTTTATGCTAGACCAGTTACGCTACGATTCTCTCGGCTGCTTTGGGAACCCTTATATCCGTACGTCCAACATCGAGCCTTCGCGGCCCGCGCGAACCAAATTTACCAACTGCTATCTGCAAGCCACAATTTGTTCGCAGAGTCGATGCTCTCTCTCTACACGAGGCTGTACCCGCATGTATCGGGCCATCGTAGCTGGAGAATCTAATTAAGCCCTGGAAGCCCAATATGTTCCGCGCGCTGAAAGAGAGTGGCGACCACGTCGCGTGTCTCGCACCCCGGGGAGATTGTTCGCACCTTCCGTCACGGAGCTGAGCGTGGGCGAGTACGGCTTCCTAATACCACTGGAGTGGACACTCAGGTTTGGAGAGGGCGAAGTCTCGGAGGATATTGGGGATCGCCTGTTCTACCGACGCCTGCGGAACCAAGACAAGGCGATCGATTACGACGAGGCTGCCATGTGGTCGGCGCTCAAGTGGCTAGAGCATCCTCCCGAGGGCCCATGGGGAATAATCTTCTGTATGTCTTTATACTGTAGAATAGATCGGCAATTCAGCGTACGAGTATGCAAGGAGTAGGATAGTGGATAGACAACCTATGATTTCATTCGCAAGACGATTGACGGCACCAATAGTTGATAGTATGTCAGTTACGGACCTAACTTGGTATAGAATATCAAGCCCAGCCTGGTCATTGCCTCCGCTGATCACATTCTGGGGCCCTAAAAAACCAGTCCTCTCTATTCCACTCATTTCTCGGCATTTTTTGAAGTGAGATATGTATTTAAGGAATAACCTCTGTCCAGCAGCAAAATAAATATCTCACTACTAGTGTTCTTTGTCTGAGTGGATGTGGGTCGCGCCATCTTGATGCCAGGAATGAGGGATTTATTCTATCCCATAGCTACTGATGGAATGGGAGCAGTTTCAATCGTCGGGATCCACATGGACAAGGCCATGAGTCATAATATCTCCAGGTAGCTGAGGGTAATTACGGAGGATACCCCAGTAAATATAATACCCGGAGTTAAGTTTCGTAGATGATTTTCGGATTGGAACAAAAGTAGGAATAAGATCCAGATGGCTGATTACAACTAGAAAGAGTTTTTCATGTAACCCAGTACTGAGGACTATAAAAATGAGCCAGATAGCTTTAGCTTTTCTATCATTCCTACGTTTTTCAGATGGTCGTATGCGTGGAATACGTTGGGGTGAAATTCTAGGTAGCTCGTACAAATGAGATTATGTTTAATGTGTAATGGCCTCGACGGTAACAACGACCTATAATTTTTAGGGTCCAGATAGATAGTTATGACATTATTCAAGTCGATAAAACCAAATTGGAATTAAATACTAGACATTTCCGTAGAACGAAATAATAGAATATCTAATTTTACCCCCTGATTGTTATCAATAATATACAATTCTTCGCGCACTGCCAAGCCTGCACTATGAAACCGGCAATAGCAAAGTTCTGGGTATTGGGGTAGAAAATACCTCATATTGTTCAAATCACACAGAACGACTATATATCCTTTTTTCATAATTCGAAACTAACTGTCTTTCATATTTCTCTCGCTGTGACTTATGATCATATATTTTCAACCTTCATCCTTTTAAACGTTTATCATCTCAAGATAATCATTTGTCTCCGGTCTCACTATGGGTCCTCGTCCGATTCCGTGAGTTTTACCCTCTTATATCTTGTTAGAAGTCAATATTTCGAGTTTCTGATGTTAATTGTCGTATGCAGTACCGTATGTTCCAAGACATACAAAACTCCTCGTCGCGGTGAGTTTATTTTCCTTAATGCTCTTTCTTGAAAATCGCACTGATAGATTGTTTCAGCCTACGGAGCTAGTCGTCTGTTCGTATTTCCTACGGGATTCCTATTCTGTAATTGAAAGGAAGAATAATATAGGTGACTAAGACATATCTATTCTTTGCTCAATATAGGGATGCGGAGTTGAAAATTATCGGCGAATACGGTCTCAAAAATAAGCGTGAGGTATGGCGTGTTCAGTACACGCTCTCCAAGATCCGACGTGCTGCTCGGTATGTGACCTAGTCGTAATACTCTTCTCTTGGAGCATGCTAAATTCTCATGACTGCTTCCGATCGATAGGGAGCTGCTTACCCTTGACGAGAAGGATGCTAAGCGACTCTTTGAAGGCAATGCTTTAATCCGGCGATTGGTGCGCCTTGGTGTGCTGGATAAGAGTCGCATGAAACTTGACTACGTGCTATCCCTCCGCATCGAGGACTTTCTTGAGCGCCGGTTGCAGACCATGGTATTCAAGCTTGGACTGGCCAGGTCCATTCATCATGCTCGTATCCTTATCAAACAGCGGCACATACGGTAAGAAGCGGCCTGTCTGGTAAAGTTGAAATGACTTCCTAGGTGGCTGATAGAACTGAACAGAGTCGGTAAACGGATCATCAATATCCCATCCTACATGGTCCGACTCGACTCTCAGAAGCACATTGACTTTTCTATGACCTCACCCTTTGGTGGAGGACACCCAGGCCGCGTTTCCAGGAAGATAGCTCGTGCCGCAAGAGGTGAAGATAATGATAATACTGTTGAGACTGACGAAGAGGACTAGTACGCATAGACCCCATATTCAGAGTCTATAGGTGTAATTTTATATAGACTAGTCTTAATAAGACATCAAAGAGGTCAGGTTTTAGATATTGTCACACTTCTTGAAGATATTTGATAATCGATACGCCCGTGCGGAGAGACGCTCCAATTGTTACTCCTGTATGTTGTATACTAGATTCTAGACCTTATTCAGGCCCATAATTGACAGAATTGTAGTCATTAAGATCATGATGCCTCAATAGATATAAGAAGGTGATTAATTCAACCCGAAAAGTGACCCGAGCCCTATCCGAAGAATCTGTGATAGGTTCCAGTCTAGCATTTTAGTGAATTGCCAAGCTCCGATTCGATCTAAAAAGATAAAATAAAATGATAATTATTATTAAATTTCTTAGGAAGAGTTCACTACGTACTTAAATCAGCTCTATAGGCTGGGAACCTTAGAATTACAGGCTGGACTGAAAGCCGCGGAACGACGGGGAAGAAGACGGCACGTGGTCCACCAAGGATACTAGATATTTTATCTAGAAAATTCTAGAATGTGAAATTCTCCAATAAATAGAATCATATTTCAAACAAGCTGATTCGTAGTCGCAGTCCGACTATTATAATATATCAAGAGTGGCTTTATACTTACGCGGCAACTTCGTAGAAGGTAAACAAACCAATATGGAAAGGTCCCGAAATGGCGGAGTTGCCATATACAGAAAGTCCGGCTCCGATCGCGGGTCTCAGATGTTCCCTGCTTATTACTTTACAAGTATATAAAATCTCAGACAGAGTCATTTAATTCTGAAATTTCTTGCAAAATTAAGTGAGTGGAATCAAATATTCTATTATCGCAAGCAATTCTTTTCCAATTAGACGCAAATTCCACAACTAGCTGGGCATATTCCACCAAAATGTCGGCCGATCCTCTTCAGAAAGGCAACTTCATCCATGCTACCGAAAGGCACGCTGAAGCACCTTCAATCTTGAAACGATTCTCACTTCATGGAAAAACAGCCATAGTCACAGGGGCTGCTGCTGGTATTGGCTGGAGTGTTGCTCAAGCTCTAGCTGAAATGGGGGCCAACGTGGTGCTATGGTACAATAAAAACAACATAGGACCCTCGCGGGCCGCGGAAATCGAACAGAAGTACGGTGTTAAGTGTTGGTAATACCTAATTCTGCATTATAAATCTTGATCCAATCCACTGATAATTTTAAAGGCAGGGCTTATCAAGTCAACATCCGGGATGCCGATGCGGTTCAAATAGCGGTTGACCGACAAGTCGAAGAATTTAATGGTCGTCTGGATATCTTCGTTGCGAACGCTGGAATACCTTGGACTAAGGGACCTATGGTCGATGGAGATCTTGATCATTACCATCAAGTGATGAGTACTGATCTCGACGGAACATACTATTGCGCAAAGGCTGCGGCCAACCACTGGAGAAGACAGAAACTCGAAGGAACAGATTTACATGGGAATAAACTGGAGAATTACACTACTGGCAGCTTTATAGCAACAGCCAGTATGAGTGGAGTGATAGTAAACATTCCTCAGTTGCAAGCATCATACAATGCTGCCAAGGCAGCTGTCATTCACCTGTGCAAGAGTCTCGCAGTTGAGTGGGCCCAATATGCCAGGGCAAATTCAGTTTCACCGGGGTATATTATTACGGAGATATCTGATTTTGTCTCACAGGAGACAAAAGATATATGGAAAGACAAAATTCCTCTTGGGTGAGTTTTCCCCGGTTGAAATATATGGGACTGAATTGACAAATTTCCCAGCCGGGAGGGTGAGCCTCATGAACTTCAGGGAGCCTTTCTCTACCTAGCTTCTGATGCGGCTACCTACACGACCGGTGCCAATCTTATAGTGGATGGGGGATATTGTTTGCCATAAGAACCGGTGAACTGGTGATTAAGCTCAATGTCGGTGCAGTGGAAAGGTAAAATCAAGATGACCATCTAGATACGTATCAACTCCATCTAGATCAAAGTTTGGATCGAACATTTCGAAGGGGTCAAAATTCGGCATTTCGTTAAAATAGAAAGGAGACGGTTCGTCAACAGAGTAAAGATTTTGTTCATCATCTCTATACTGTCTAGATGTCGAGTCGGTGCATTTCAATGAATCTAAATCCTGGTCAACTATCACATGCTGCGAATTTTGAAAACAAGCAATTTCTTTCTTTTATCGTATTGACTTCCTCTGGGATAGATGCACGAATACATAATGTTATCTCTGAATGTATGGTATAATACTTACCTACAGTAGAACATAAATTAGATTGTTTCTGACGAGATTTATAGGGCTCTGCATCGGTCATGTTGGAGTAAACGCGACTTAATTCCTTGAGAATCATGTCCCCCAGTTTTGCCATAACAGAGGCTGGCCAAAATATTGTTCCAAGACTTTCAAGGAGGCGGCAATTTACCTCCATAGAGGTTCGTGCACGGGCGCGGTACATGGGAACCTTTGTTTGTCGCATTTCTCTATATGCAACACTCAGAGATAAGGATATTGCGTATGGAATGAAAGGGAATAACACCACCCGGTCAAGGAATTCGTGAGAAACTAAAGCCGTGATTCGCTCAGCTGATAAGATCTGACGAGTTCGTGATGTCGTAGTACCAAGGCTGCTACTATCTCCTGGCCTGGACCTGCAAGATAAGATAGCTACAGCATAATATAAGATCTCTACTGCAGCTATGGTTTATTATTAGAGGATATAAAATCATAGATGATAGAAACGTGACAAATAGAGTTGTAGAGATATATCCTAGGGGAAAACAAGACTTACTTAACATGTAGATGGGAAGCTCACAAGCCTCGCATTTGATAATAAGATCCTCGAAAAGAATAAAGTCACGATGTAAATCGGTCTCAGTATTCGGTGGATGGTATAGTCGAATTACATGATCGAGTAAATCGACAACGTGCAAAAGCAATTTGAATGCTGGAACCTGGGAGGCAAAACACTTTTGTAAAGATCTCCCAATATCTTGTTCATGCATAAGTACTGGCCGGCCATTGAGGGCAGCATTTATTCGGTCAATAGTCCAAACACAGCAGAAGATTATCTCGGCGTAGTCACGATCGGGTTCTCCGTCTCGGTCTTGCATATGTAGACCGAGGGAATGGGTATAGTGAACTGCTCGTCCGACAATGAGAGCCGAAGTTTCACTATCTTCACTGCCATTAGCGAAAAATGACATCAATGCGAGCACTTGAATTAGGATGATTCTGTTTGTAACAAGACCGAGTTCAACAGTTATTCGCATTGCTGAAAACATTCGCTTTCCAAATTCTTTCAGCGAAATCGGGTGCTCATTCTCTACCATGACAAGGTGAGGCCTTGAACTTGGGTCATGGGATGCAGCTAAGCACATAGCTTGTTCAAGCAAGATGCGTGACGGACTCTGGTCTGGAAGTCGCTGGTAGGCAGCATAGTTGACAATGGGGAAAAGGGCGTGAAGCTTCTCGAAATAAATGCCACATAGTGCTTCGCAATGCTTAGAGGGTGGAAGAATCGAAAGGCACTCCTCCTTGAGAATAGGTAAGATGGCATTACGAGCATTGGCCGAAAAACTTTCAAACAAGCTCGAGGGTGATGGCGTCATGAGGTAGGCAACCTGTCTCCCGGATTCATCAGGCTTCTCCGAGTGCCAAATTCCAACCTTACCAGCGGAAGAAACTCCGCTGGCCGGACACTGTAGATTTACAGCACGGACAATTCCTTCAGGGTTTAAATACCCAATGAACCGTGATTCCAGAGGCTGTGGATGGGTTTCGGACCGATTAGCTTCCGCTTTTCGTAAGTCCGTCACATCATCTAGTATAGAGGGAGGAGCCAATGCAGCCCCCGTTTCGGCCAGACCAAGAAACTCAATGTTTTGTGGTGCAGAAAGTGTGCCATCCTTTGTAATTGATGTTGATGTAAGCACTGCAGGCTCTGTATCCGGATTCGACGAGCCTCGTTCGGAGGTATTAGTATTATTATGACGGCAACGTTTCTTTCTCTTTCGGCACCTGTCACAGGCACGCGCCGTATCCTTTCGCTTCTTTCCAAAGTGGTCAATATCAGTTGTGATAAACTTAACCATATTGATATCGACCTTATTGGCAAAACCAGGTCAAAGGGCTCATCAGATGACACGACTTGCAGACGCTATCACTGGTTAGTTTGCTCTCGCTTAATGGCTTGGCATTCTTATAGAGCTTAGGTCCCAGGTCCCTAGAATTCAGGCTTCTCACTGCGTCAAACATGTGGACTAGGCATATTACATAGAATTATATACTTCTCAGTCCCGTATTTACCATTGGTTACTAGAGAATATTACTTGCTGTAATATTTGCTTTTGTATTCGTAGTGGGTGGTTCAAGTACATATTTTTGAACTACGTTCCGGAATATTCGGAGACCGGAACCGAACCGAACAGAACCTATTGTTTATCCAGTTTAATTAGAATTATAGAATTCATTAGAAAATATTCTATTTTCTTTAAAACAGTAATGACCGCTTTATGAAAGCAAGCTTTGCATGAAGAAAATACCGAATCGGCACATCCAGTACTTTAGGAAAGCTAAGCTACTTCTCCATCGATGTCTATAAGAAGCTAGCTCCCTGGCTCGCCACCGGCAAGACCTGAACCCCGGTGACCAGGCTCCGTGAATCGCTGAGCTGTAAGCGTGTTCCCCCTACGAGACGTGACCCAGATAGTGCCAAGCTTGCGACCGGAAGTTCCACAAGCAATAGTCAATAATCTACTTGTCGAAATGGTCTCTTAGGGGATGATTGCAAGTCGGCGCTAAGGTGGCATCCAGTTAGCTCGTCTCTCACTGCCACGACGCTCGAGTTGGGTGGCAAGAACGCCTGCTTCAACAGAGGCGAGGCTTGTAAAGCCTCGTCCCCTATCCTGACACACAAGAGTCTCCCAGCCATTTGTGGAGTGAATGGCTGTTGCGGTTGCGAATCTGAGAGCGTGATATCTATCTGCGCCGACTACCTATAATGAGGTGTATCCTTTCTCTCTCCACGATATATTTTTTGGCATCTATAGAGACATGCAAGTTTAATTCCATTCTAGACGTGATTTTCATATCTATTAACCACTCATGGGCATGCCTGGGTAGATATCGTGGTGGAAGTTCGACTTCAATGCGGTCCACCACGTTGTCGAGCGGCAGGACGCCTTGAAAGGTGCCAAAGCCGCACAGACCGTTCTCGCAATCGATAAACCAGCGAATGCGGAAGCTTAACATGGCTAGCCAAGAGGTGATCAGGCCATATTAATTCCAGAAGCAAACTGACAAAACTAATCTGAAGATTGAGAGAGTTAGTTGGCTGAAAGAGCTATCTAAGGTTATGTGTGACCATTTAGGCGACCAGCCTTGCTTAAATTACGCGTCGAGCTATACCCAATTAGACATATTTCCCAACGTGAACCGATTCAATCAATTAATTGCAATGGAGGAAAGTGCCGCAAATTTAGATAGAGAATGATAGATAATGGGATGTTGATTCGGAAGTACGGGCCCCCTCTCTTACGTTCTCTGGAACCATCACCATCCCACCTGACTATATACGAAATAAACGCCAGCGTCAAGAAATCATATGTCCCAGGCTATATGTGAAGGATGAAATTATTAAAAACCTTTTTCAGTCACTACTGAAGTGTACGTGCAAAACTAGCCACGTTGGCCAAACATAGCCTAGTTGTGGAGGTAGATATATTGTGGTCTACTTTTAGTTGCACCCTAGTACGTAATGTTGATATGAATTTACCAAATGATGTGTCCTGTTTTGATTCTCATTATCTACTTTCAATCATCGCAACACTAAAACTAGAAGATAAAGAAAAGTTACATAGATGAAATATCCTGAAATAAACTTTCTTTCTCAACGAATTCTCAGGTCTCCACTGGATTAGGCCCCCAGTCAATTAGACCCTAAGTCCATCAGGCCTCCAGTCTATTATGCCTTTAGTTTATTAGGCCTCCCAATATCCATAGGCCTGTGTTTTAGATACCATTGGAAAGCTCAAGTTAGATTCTGGGCGTTGCGGAGAAGACTCACCTTATATAAAGCTAGATCTGCCATCGAGGGCAGTTTATTCCTTGTGCAGGGCAATCTTGAGCAGTGAACAAGATGTCTGAACGTGACCTCTCCCAGTTAGCTAAGACTATTAGCGCTCGCGTGGACGATGTTATGCGTCTACTGAAAGCTCGTGGCATTGACGCAGAAGACGCTCAAAGGGACGGATATCCAGCAGGCTCGGGCTTCGAAGAGCTGGCTTCTGCCCGCTTTGAACTACTGAAAGCTGCCAACGATCTTCAGCTTCTTGCTTTGGGTAGAACCGAGTGGCTGAAGGTTAATCTTGCTGTGGTAAGGCAGAACGTCTCTTGTGACAATTGGCATTACTTACGAGTAAACAGACCAAATATGATCATCTATGCTACTATATGATCGACCAATTTAAAATCCATCAATGCGTGCCTTTAAATGAGGAAATAACGTACGAAGATCTTAGCAAAACGTGCGGTCTTCCACTTGATCCCCTAAAACGAATTCTCCGTCACGCAATGCTCAACAATCTCTTCTACGAACCGAAACCCGGGTATGTGGCACACTCCAAATTATCATCTGTGTTTATCACGGACCCGAAAATGTCGTCCTGGCTTGGCCATAACTACGACGAAGTGTTTCGCTGTTTTATTGCAGTCCCAGAAGTAGTCAAGAAATATCCCAACGCATCCGACCCAGGACAAACAGCTTGTGGGTTGACATTTAATCAGCCAAAAGGACTCTTTGGAGGATTATTCCACGAATACCCATGGCGAGCAGCCAGATTTGAAGGCGCGATGCATGCTCTCACTCAGGGCAGTTATGACCCCTCCTACCTCGTGCACGGATATGACTGGGGTAAACATGAGGAGGCTCTTGTGGTGGATGTGAGTTAATATTTGTTGAATCCTAGTTCTATCTTGATCCTATCTATGTTGTAACCACTGACACTGGTATCGGCAGGTCGGAGGTTCATCTGGTTATCAGAGCGTCGCGATAGCCCAGTCATTCCCCAATCTCCGTTTCATTGTCCAAGATATTGAAGATCATTCCTCTAAGCTTGAAGAGCACAAGGCCAAAGCGGGTGTATTATCAGAAATTCAATTCCAGGTTCACGACTTCCTGAAAACGAACCCGCAGAAGTCAGCCGATATCTACATCCTACGCCATATAATTCACGACTGGGCCGACGAGAACGCAAGCAAGATACTGCAAAACATTGCAACTGTCATGAAGCCTGGTGCAAGAATTATCATTATGGATATCGTGGCCCCTGAACCTGGAACTCTACCTTGGCAGGAACATAGAATGATCAGGTACGTTGTGCAAACCTCGGTTGAGGACCGATAAGAATCCGTCATACTGACTTACAATAGCTTTATGGATCTCCAGATGATGGTAATGATTAATGGCAAGGAACGTAACAAGCAGGAATGGTCTGACCTCGTCTCTATGGCTCACCCCAAGCTAAAGATTGTGAATATCAACCAGCCTCCCCGCAGCGTGGCCAGTGCGATCGAGGTTGCCATAGTAGATGAGTCCTAAAGATCTCTTGAATTTTCATTTCTGAGACTTTGGACCTTCTAGATGGTTATTGCACTTATTGCACTTGGTTACCCTTGATGGCATAAATTGGAAATACATTGTCCTAAGAGAACAGGATATGCACATAAAGTCTATTCAACTATTATAGCAGACTGCATATTCATAAGTTGTTAACCTAAGTTTCATCAATTATATCTACAAGAATTGATGCCGCTTCCTAAGTGAGGAGTCTTCCACTGAGCTTGTTGCTAGAGAATTAAAGCTCAGCTCCAAAAAATCTTTTTTGACTCGTTCTACGGAGTAGGGATTAGAACGTTCCACTACCTACATCAACGCAGTGGTTTTTGGATTATATAACCGGACGCAAATTCATATAAATAGATCTTGCTGAGCGATTCCCTAGCGCGCAAATGGTAGATAAAGATCTCAGTTCAACCCAGATCGAATAATATGCGTTGTACCGACACCACTCCCTTATTTATAAGCTCACTTGCACTGTGTCCGAAAATATAATAACTTCTATTAGCTGAAACCGCGTTATAGCATAGCTATCCGATAAATGAATCCGCACTTGGAGAAATAACTTTCAGCTCTGTTCTACTTGTTGTGATGGTAGTGTTCACTTCGATAATTTATCGATCAACACTGGTGTAGATCTGTATGCTATTCCAAACCAAGTGAAGATCAAGACTATGCTAGATCAAATCCACGCCAGTTATCAAAAGAAGACTGCGATTTTTATTTTAGTGCCCTATCTACTTAATCTGAGAAAGCTCTGCGGATCCTGCCTCACCATCCAGAGTCCTTGCTGTCTTCCAAACCTTCAGAAACTTTCCCTCATCGTATCGCTCTGCTAGGAGAAATACTTCGATCACTTCCCTATTTCCATTGGCTTTTTCTAGCTTAACGACGTGACGATCCGCAAAGTTGAGACTTTCTTGAATTAGGTTAAGAATCTTTACCGATATTCCACTCAGTATGCTGCGCAGTTTTATCACATGGGTGACGAATTCATCATAATTACTGGTATGTCCGTCTAGGGCTACTAAGAAGCTCTCTGGATGTAGGAAGTAGATCCATTATTGACGAGAAGAGTCTTGACCTCTTAATGTAAAAAATTGGAGAGGCCTAGAAGCTGCTTTAAAGCTAGATCGAAACCCCAAAATGACAAATCAGGCGAATAAAACCGAACTTACTAACATTGCTGACCCCTTGCATGCAACGTTGCATAATTAAAGGGCAAGGATATAAGATATATGGTTGCAACATATGGTACTCAGACTACGAGATCATTTACAAGTTTCGAAAATTGGTATAGCGTGTTTTGATCTAGCCCCATGCTGTTTCTACACGAGCCGTAACCTAATCTGCGGCAAGCGAGGTTTCAATCCTATGTATTGAAACTGTGCATTTTTAGACCGACTAAAGATGCGCGCCACTGTGGATCTGTAAACCTTTTCACCCTCTCTCATATAAGACCGATAAAAAAAATCATCACATTTCTGGACAGATTCAATTAATGTTAATCGTCTAGGCCCATCTTAAACATACTCAAGGAAATATTATAATCACTCAGTATATCAGGAATAAAAAAGATAGCTCCACTTTGTCTTACGAATATCTTCTACATATATTTCCAACTTTGTGTACAAAAAAGGTTGTAAGTCCTCATAATTATGCTGAGAGACAAAATATCGAATCCTAAGCCACGGAAGAAGTATACCAACTTTATTCTATTATCCGGAATAACCAAGATAAGTGTTAATTACTTATTAAATCTAGGATTTAGGATGCAAAAGTTGAGATTATATTTAATCCTTAACTAGTGCAAAGAAGCCGGATCCTGGAATCTTAGCGAATTGTATAATAATTGGAGAATCTGAACTAAAGAGGGTGATATAGCAGATCATATGCAGGTAATATTCTGGCGCCAACATGGAATATTGATATTATAAATGAATTTGCTAGTTTTTTGAAAGGATCATTATCATGATGAATATATTTCGATCTTAAAAACTAACTATACGCCTAGTGTTGCTGTATTATACATATTCGCATAATGGAGGAACAGTATTGGCGTTATAAGGATTTTCCAATTCAACCTCCCAAACCATTTCCTCCTCACCCCTTTCCCTCCTCCATCGATTTGTGGCTTCCAGCACAATATCTTCAGTGCCTTTGAATAGCCATCCCCATTTCTTTTTGAAGCCTTCGGATATTTCCCAGCCACTAAGATTCCATGTCGGTGACCACGCTAGAATCCCTCGCCTTTCAATTTCATCTGCCGGAAATCCATCAAAAAGGCCTCCAATGCAGTCTGACCATAGAGAATCCTCATCATATGTTCCTGCTGCCCTAATTAGATTATCACGCCAAATAGGATGTGGCATGAGATCAATCCAGTCCTCGTGAGGTATCGTACATTGCAGGACAGTAGGGTGCAGAGTATATGGTAGAGACGCCGGGGAACTTAAGGGTGCGAGAGTATGTATGACTGAAGAGTCACATTCGCGTAGAACGTTAGCATCAAAAAGACCAGAGTTCAAAAGAAGATCACGATTGGCCTTGCACGCGCGTAGTACATTGTATTGCAGAAGGACAATGAGGTGGTCAGGAGCAAGAGGGAAAATGATTCTTCCTCGATTGGGCGGATCCGAAGTAGCGGTACACTGGGAGTGTATGACCGGAGAACCTTTAGTATACAGAGAATTTGCCACCGAAGTTGGAAGAACAGAAACCGTTTGCTGCTCCTCGAACCAACAAGGTATTGCTTGCTCAGCTTGGATGAATGTTGAACCTTGATTGGAACATGAGCCTTCTCCGAATGCGTTATGCTGTGATTTCAGTCGTTTACGATAGGCCCTAGTATTGAGTCTAGTCTGTATCTTTCTGCGCGTTCTGGAGTCGGTGATCCCGGTCCAATCGTCATCCCTATCTACAGCCTGTGGTTTCAAAGTGAGTAAGGCCTCTCACGTTTGAGTTTAGAACAAGTCACCTCAGTGAGTTGGCGCATTGGCATCAACTGCACCAGACATTCAGGTCCCGTCGTTGCTGTGAATTTGCCATACTTCCCAGACATCTCTCTCGGAGCAATTTTTATTGCAATTATGAAATCTCTTGGATTCGATAGAAAACCTATTATTATCCGCACTATGACTGGGTATCCGAGTGAATGCTCGTAGTAATGTTTCGCATTTCAAATTGTTCGCATATGCTATTTGAATACAAAGGTTCGTTTTCTGAACCAGATGGTCTCCGGAACTGGTGATCTACGTGTATCACATGACCTCGTATCAATGGAGATAGTTTTAATTTGTCAGCTGTAAAATGTGCCTTTATTGGCTCATTTTTCCACTACTTTCAGACTAAGACCAAAAATAAAATAGCGTTATGCAAGTTGCTCACAGTGCACTAGGCCAAAATGAGACTATTGAATTCACAGCCTCCGTTGCAGTTTCAACTATTGGGATAGTACTTTGCATGATTGGGCATTAAAGGAATTTAGTAAGTTGAAACTGGGGCTGAGGCGCTCTGCAGACTCGAAATAATAGGATTTTGTACGGAGATAATAAGAATGCATGTGAAAATTTTCCAGGCCGGTTAGCTATATAAGAGCTCTGGGATACCCCAATACTTCGTAGAAACAACGTTTCCTTCCTTCATTTTTTTCTATCATACAGTGCGACTATTATATATTTAGCTCAGAGGAGATATCAGATCTTTCATAGTATCCTAGACCATGTCCCCACACATGAATTTCCACCCTGACTCACTCTCAGACCTCACTGGCAAGGTGTACATCGTTACAGGTGGCACCTCTGGCATGTCAGATCTCCCCTTACGTTCATTACGGTATCTGTAAAACTAATTAATTACAGAGGCTACAATACTGTTGTACGACTTGCAGAGCATGGAGCTCATGTATACCTTTGCGCTCGTTCCCAGGATAAAGGGGCAGCTGCGGTCACTCGTATCAAATCGAAGTCTTCGGGTGCAAACATCAGTGTTCTGGAAATGGACCATCTCTCATTACCCAGTGTAGTCTCTGCTGCAAAGCATTTTGCATCCCAAGAGACGTCATTACATGGCCTCGTCAACAACGCCGGCATCATGGCTACTCCGTTTCAGATTACTAAAGATGGTTATGAAGCCCAATTCCAGACTAATTATCTGGCCCATTGGGTTTTCACATACCATCTTCTTCCAATAATGCTGGAAACTTCCAAATTTCTACCATCTGGGAGCGTGCGTATTGTGGAAGTAACATCGTCAGGCCATTTCGTTGCTCCAAAGGAAGGAATCAAATTCGATCATTTATCGCTTTCCAACGGCACATCTATGGAGCGTTATGGCCAGTCAAAGCTTGCCAACATACTGCACATAAAGACTCTAAACAAACTTTGCGGACCGAACTCTGAGAAAGCAAAAGCCAAGGAGGGAGAAATTTGGACAGCTGCTGTACATCCTGGGATAGTGCATACCCAGCTTGGCTCACACGTTGAGTCGCTACCCATGTGGTTAAATGTTGCTGCTAGAATAGTGGGAACAGATGGAGACACTGGATCCTGGTCAAATGTATTCTGTGCAGCAAGCCCAGGTATGAAAAGAGAGCAGAGCGGAGCATACTATTCTCAAAGGTCAGTTCTTGTGGAACCTCCATGTGAGAGTGCCGCGGCAAAAGATATTGATCTTGCAGAAAAGCTGGAAGACTGGACCAAGCAGGAGATGAAGAGGAAAGGCTGGATTGAATGATTTAGTTCCCAGAGAGAAAAATGGCAAGGCCACATTACTTGAGAATTTTGAGATTGATTATTTTTATAACTGGTTTTCTTAGTGTAAGTGGATTACTCCGACTGAAGATAGTCCTGCTTACAGAAGGAGTACACAAGTTTAAATTGTAATATGCCTAATCATAATCCTTTTGCAGTTAACCTTCTCTGACGCATAGCATTTTTAAGTGACAAATATAAAGTAAAGTGTGAGAAGATTGCCCACTCAAGGAAACAAAAAAGAAGTAATCAACACAAGGTCTAGTTTTTGTCAAAGAAACATGTTCAGTAGAAGACATATGTCGCTTGTATGCCTCCCTACTTAGCACTCCAAGTTCTCTCAGGGAGTCTGTCAGCCCCAGCCGTACCCAGTTATCGATCTCATTTTTCATGAAAATAGCAATTTAGCACAGCATTCCTATGATATTGACCCCGAATTCTTTATTGATGGCTGCTCATCGCCTGGGGAGCACAACCATCCACCGCTTCGTAAGAATCATATTGTGCGAATACGCAGCTCCAAGCGAAGCCGTAGCGGCATGCCCAGATAGACCCTCACCTATCTTAGTGGCCTGCTGAAGAAGTTCGGTATAGAAATTTGTTAAGTTCGCCAATTTTAGGTGCTCAGAATCGAAGCGGTGATAGAACCATTGGAATAGGACATTAGGTTCCTTGCCGTCCTTAGAATCAAGGAATGATGCAAAGTTACTTTCTAGCATTGGCATCAGCTGCAGATGCTTTTGCAATCAACCGCACCCTCCATCTCTACCGCAATTATAGAAGGCAATATAGTCCCTGCCAATGGTGGAGAGAACAGACCAAGCTGCTCCAAGATCGTTTTCATGTAAAGGCTCATATTGCCTTTGGTGCCCATCAGAGGTCAGGAGCATGAGATGTGGTCTAGCAAAACAAAACTTGTTGGTTATCAGAAAGTGTGTGCTACCAATGTCACCAATCTCGAGCAATTGTAGTATTGATGTCGCTTCTGTCTCGTCTCTGATGATGTAGTTTGGTGTTTCCATCCGCCTGTGGCTGAGACATTTGTATGGTCAGCTTTCCAGTGAAAGCAGAGGTAAGACAGAATTGAAACTATAGGAGGGTGGTCAGGACAAGACTATGCCGATGTAAAAGGTCATAAGTTCATGCAATACGTGACTTGAGCTCTCCATCGATGTGCTCGATCGTCCGTTGCTTGGTATCATATAAGACTAGGCCAGACTTGACAAGCTTGTCAAACTCGGAAAGTATAAATGATTCCTCCATGATAGAGCTGGATCAGTAATCTATAGCTTCTATGATTATTGTGTTTTACCGTTGATTATTTGAATCAAAGAACGAAAGGATGCTATCACAGTAGAGTTAATACATAGAATAGTAAAGATATTGTACTTTGACCAAATGTTAAGTGTACAGCGTAGGCCAGTGTTTGATTACTGAAAGTGCGATGTGGGACCATTACTACTATAGTATCCAGCGTCAAGCGCTATGCTCTACGACATACACACGCAACTACCTTATTTTGTACATGCAGCATTTTCATTCTTTCTGTTGGTAATGCCATCCTCAGTCGATAATTCCGGTAGAGAGGAGCTAATACAGTGAGGCTAGCAATTTCGGATGGGAGCGAAGTCTTTGACCCCTGTGGTAGCGTAATTACATACGCTACTAATAGAAAAAGGTCACAATTGCTGTCAAAAAGTGCTTACAAAGAATCTAACTTCGAGTCATTCTATGGATGCTACATCACAAAAAAATCACCAACCACGCAAATGATTCAATGAGGCGCAGCCCGTAATTCTGGACAAATCATCAAGGGGGGGGGGGGGGGGGGGGGGGGGGGGGGGGGGGGGGGGGGGGGGGGGGGGGGGGGGGGGGGGGGGGGGGGGGGGGGGGGGGGGGGGGGGGGGGGGG